>CAUYQG010007712.1:0-28583 GCA_963574415.1 Tarsius wallacei | reverse complement strand
GTGGGAAGAAATGCAAGAATATTTTAAAGGCACCTGTCCATTTTGTGAGGGTTAGTGTCCTTCACTTTCATTAATTAAATGAAATTATGAATTAATTATGAATCCACACAGTGGGCCTAAGAAAACTTCAATTAGCAATATAGTCAAAGAGCTGATGAAAATATTACTGTTAACCATCTACGTTTAAAAAAAAACAACTCTAACTTTTCTTTGTTTTGTTTTTACAAACTGTATATCTCCAGTATATATTTTCACTTTCAGTAGAAAATGGGAGCTACTCATTTGCCAGGTCTATAAATTACTTTCAGAATCTTGAAATAATACTACTCTCCTAGTACGCTTTTAACTTAGCATTTCTTTTCAAGGAATTTAAAGATATGGCTCCTCTAATCTTAGAATTTTTATGGCTGCTTGTACATCTAGTTCTCTATTTTAGGATACCTTCTCTGATTATGTAGTTAAAGCTTGCCTATTATAGTAAAATTTGAATACTAAAGAAAAGTATAAAGAAGGAAATTTAAAAGGCATATAATCTGACCACATGGAGAGAAACTTTGTGATGATTTTTGTGAATACACATAACAAATACATATTTGTCACTATATATATTTAGAATGTATATAATATATATTTAAATAAGAATCATGCTACACATATTGTTTTGTAAATTTTCCCCCATTTTAAAATATCATACATATCTAGTAATAAGATTTTCTGTAGATTCTTTATTCTCCTCACAAGCCTATTCCCACTTATATAATTTTTAAGTGATTGTTTTCAGTCTTCCTATCTCATGTGAGTGTAAACCAAGTCACTAGACTCCACAGGGATCTAGCTTAATTTTGTGGCTATAACTTACAGAAAGTCATTCAGAGAACATATTATGACAAATAAACTATGATTTCTTTTTTATTAAACGCATAAGAGAAACATTTTGATGACCTCTGTACATTATTATGATACTACCCATGCAAGATCATCTTAAAACTCAGCAAAATATATTTTTTTAATTTGGATAATTTGGGCAATAGTTGGTTGATGTTTTAGGGCAAGAAGACTGCGAGTCCCTCCTCAGTTTCCTCAGCAAAGTTTTTGAGTTATTTTCTGTAGGCATTTCACAATAAAGCCTGGCATGACATTAGGCAAAACTCTACAACTCTACATGTCTTAGTCAATGGCAAGAATAAGTAGCAATCTGAAGGAAAAGTATTTACTGACATGTGTAATGACAAGATATAAACTAATTGTAGTAGTACTGGAACAATTAATAGTGATTGATAAATTGATGTCAGGCTGTCTCAAATATTTGATTTTTAGAATAAAAAATTTACCTTCATTTTGTATGTGAAACATATCTCTATTCTCAAACCCAACTCGTTTATAAAAGGACTAGAGACATATGGTGTGATAAGGAACAGTCTTACTATGGGAATTGAGTTAAATGAGAATAGAATTAGGAAACAGCAGTTAAAGAGTAATCCTCTCTCTATGACTAATTTTACATTTTTTTACAATCATTTATTATATTAAACTATGTTTTTCAACCTGTAAAATGAAAGTTCTAATAGTTTTCTAGTTATAAACATACACAGGAACTAAAAATTTAATTAATGACTTAAAAATATGTGCAAATACAGGGTGCCATTTAATTACTAATGATATGCTTTATGTTTTGAATATGTAATTTTTGATGGAATGGCATGAACAGTTGTAGTCTCATCCAGCATGGTAATTTGAGGGTAGAAGTAAAGAAAAATAACATGCCTCATTTAATTTATTGGAGAACTACATTTGCTTTATATTAATATTACCTTATAGTCTGACTCACTCCGCCAAAGAATCCAAAGCAATTTGTAAAAACCAAATTATTCCCAATTCGGTTTGACCTTTCCTGTTATCATAAACTGGTCACTTAAAACCTTCTGCCCTTGAATGCTTTGCTGATGTTGACAACTGATGGTGAAGTGTCAAAAACAGTATCTGTGGTAAATGTCCCTACTCTCATAAAACATAGTATACATATTCAATGATTACTTATGGAAATACTACCTTTGCTTTATTACTATTGCCAGAAAAAAATTGTTAACAAAAACCAGAAAAATGAAGAAGTCTAAATTTGATAAAGGAGTAAACTTTGATGGGATGAGAGAGAAGAGAAATACTGTTTTTTAACTTCTCCTCAAAGGGGAATTCTAAATAAAATGTACCTCTTCAATTTCCTTATTTCATCTGTTTTTAAAATTTAGAATAAGGACTGATATTCTCACTTTCTAGCTCACCAAAAATTTGGGACCAGAGTGAGGATCGCTAATGAAATTTCCCAACTTAGAAGAGCTTTCACTGGGAGTGACACGTCTAACATATTTCCTTTGAACTTCTCTGTAGAACAACAGTAAGCTTTTCACAGCAATAAGATGTATTCAATATTGAATGAAGAAGGGGCATTCTGACAAAGCACCTCCTTTTCCCTGTCTCTTATTTAAGTGCTTTTCATGGGCGATTACCTCACAAAAATGAGTCAAAACATTGCCCGGTTTGATGGGTTCACATGCTTGAAATACATATATGGTAAAAAGGGAGGAAACTTTATTTGCCAGATTCCTTGCATTTAGAATGTGGATGTGTCTGGAGGGGGTGTTTTAATGAGTAGCTTGAGTCAAAGGAATGATGGAGTAACAACTGTCAGCAGCTAATCTGTTTTCTAAGGATGGTCACTGCTAACACTAGGTTTTCCAGGAACATTGGGGCAATAGTTAATTGCATGTGACAATCTGGGAAAGACTGAGAACTGGATCAGGAAAAATTATATGAATGTACTCCTTGTTGATAGCAAAAACAGGGATATATAGCAAAGAGACATGTTGAAATTAAGAAATTGGGTTCTATGAGTTAAGTAACAAAACTCCTTCCCCACCATTAGCCTCCATTTCATCTTACAGAACTCTCTCCATTGCTTCCTACTGTTTTTGGTATGAGTTGATTATTTCTTGGGTTTTTGAAGAATTTTGGAGTCCTGTGTATTTGTGGGGAAGAGAAAGCAGAAACAATATGTGGAAAAAAAGCCCACAGGAAGAACACGCAAGTAGTATCACAGAAATAAAACTATTAAGTCGGGGGTGAAAGTGAAGGAACTTGGTACACACAGCAGTGGGAGAAAACTCTGGTTTCTTTTTCCTGAACCCTTGCAGATCATTCTACTTCTTTTCAGTTTCTCCATCTGCTGACATTTGGAAATAAAAGCCAAAAGCAATATATCAAATCAACAGCTTCAGGCAGAAGGCTGTTTCAAACCAAAATTGATTTTTTAATCTTTAATCAAGTAGGAATGGCATGTTGTGAATATTTCTGAGGAGTCAATTTACTAGTGCTTTAAGATTAGCCCAACCTAAGTATTTTGTAGGGGTTTGGTTTCATTTTGCTCCTTGGTCAAAACAAAACAGCACTGTATGCAATTTATAACCAAAATGAAGCATGAAACAGTGCAGACATTCATCATAAGTTCTTTTATTAAAATTACTAATGTTTAGTCCAGATCAGTAATCAGATCCTACAAGTAAAATTCACTATTACACTGAGGAAGAGAAAGTAAAAGATTTTAAAAACAAACAAAAAAATCAAGGAGGGAAAAGGGGGAATGCCATATTTTTCCTTCCATTAAAAGAAAAGAAGGACCTGTAGTACCATGGAACTGATTGCATTTGGAAACTATGAGAAAGCTTTCTTTGAGTTGTTCCATGTTTGTCTACTTGAGTCCTTCAGCGTTCTTACTGGTGCAGTGATAAATATTTTCCCTGGATTGCTTTGCTCTCTTCTACCTCACCAGAGGTGACCTCTCTGTAGGCATTTCCTAGCAGTTAATGACTGGCTAGTTTTAGGGCCCTGGGCTTTGCCTCAGGCCCTTAACCCACATCTCGTTAACTGGCAGGATGTGTTTCCTTGCTATTACTTACTTTTATATATTCTTAATAGAACAGAAGGTACCTTGGCTGAGGCAGACAACATCACCCTTTCAGCCTCTCATTTGTAAATAACCCTGTTATGAGTAATAGGAAGTGATCCAGCTGGTTATAAAAAGACAGACGTTTAATGGGCAACTCCTGGTGGACTAATGGTTTTGCTGGAAAAAACATCGCACCTGCAGGACACATTGCCCCGGTGTTGGTTCTGAACATAATGAGCCCTCATTCAGACTGAGATGGCACACCTCTCTGGGAGTTATAAACCTTGAAATATACAAAAGAAAACATTCTTAAAAACAAATCTAGCTCATTTTTCTCCCTAGAGACGAACAATATTCTGTCTGAGCATCATTCTTTCCTAAGGTTCAGTAATTTCCAGGTGCAAGGTAGAGGCACTTTTATACACAGTAGAATGCCCCTTTAAAATTTTACACTGGGTCGGTACAACTTGTGAATGTACTGGGGGAATATGGTCACTGTTGTCTTCTGTGGTCATTACTGCTCTGCCTTTTTCTGAAACTCAAATAGTATATCTAATACAGTAGTTTATGGCATTTACTTCAAAATTTGATTCTTAACCTGATGACCTAATGTTTTATGCTTATTTAATGCAATTGAACAAGCATTTCTGGGGCACTTGCCAGAGTGTTAGGTTTATTCCATATGCACCTAATACCTACTGAAGCCAGACACCATGTCTGTCTTACTATGTTGTTTCCTGGACATAGTTCAGTGCCTGGTGTTGGCTACGATAGCACAGTACCGAAGGGCATATGTTCTATTGTTAAAATGGCAGGTTCTCTAGGCTAGTGACTTGGCAAGATCTATCTGTAGTGTTCTGTAGTCGGAATGGCAGGAGCTTTACAGTGACTCTGTTACATAGCCTTTCTGTGTCTCAGTTTCTTCATTTGCAAATTTTGGAAAAATAACAGTATCTACCTCAGGATTGTATGAGTCTAAAACGAAATAACCCATGTTAAGTATCCAATGTACTTCCTAGCTGATGGTTACCCTCAAAAATATTAAATGTATTATTTATAGTAGGTACTTAATAATATATTAGGATCTCCAGAGAAATAGAACCAACAGGATGCATGCTTATGTACAAAGGGAGAGACATTATTTTAAAGAATTGGTTCATGTAATTGTGAAAGCTTGGTGAGTCCAGAATCTAAGGTTGTAAGGTCAACAGGCTGGAAATTTAGGGAAGGGATGCAATTCAAGTCCAAAGACAGTCTGCTGTCAAAATTCCCCATATTTTAGTGGAGGTCAGTCTTTGTTATTTTATAGCCTTCGATTGATTGGGTGAGGCCCACTCTACTTAAATTCTATAGTTCTAAAGTCCAGAAATCCAAAATCAAGGTGTCAGTAGGGTTGGTTCCTTCTGAGGCTGTGAGAGAAGGTCTGTTCCAAGTCTTTCTCCTTAGCTTGTAGATGGTGTCTGCTCTTTGTGTCTTACATCTTCTTCTCTAGGTGTATTTCTATGTACAAATTTCCCCTTTTTATGAGGGCACTAGTCATATAGAATCAGGCTCACCCTAATAATCTCATTTAAACTGGGTTATCTTTATAATGATCCTATTTCCAGATAAGGTCACATTTTTGAGGCACTGGAGATTCGTACTTTGATGTATGAGCTTTGAATGGACACAATTCAGCACACAACAGTTATACAAATGCTTATGTATTTAAAAAATTATTTACTTTTTTACTCACCAACCAGCCCCTATCTGCTTTCAAAGAGATACTATGTAGCTAGAATACACTTGTATCATACTTGACACACAAGAAATCAATGGTACATTTGAATAAATGTACAAAGAAAACAATTCCTTCCATATAGTAAAAATGAAGCAAAACTGTAAGTTAATATAAATAACACAAAGCAAATGTATCTAACATCAGTTAAGTTTATAAGTGGGGAGGATAATTATGCTGAGTTTTAGGTTAGAAAAAGTTGCAATTACCTTTAAGGAAGATAATAGATATGCCCATATTTTAAGTAGGGCTAAAAGGTATCAGCACAGTTCTATTTCTAATTCACTCTGCCATTTTGAAATGAAATGGTAATCTATAAAACTTTTCACGTGGGCATGCATTTTATGATTTTTAGGAAATTTCAAAGTGCTTTTATATCTGAGTAAAAGTCACTGATATGAAAGGTTGCCTGGAGTCTCATATCATGGAATAGGTTGGAATTAAGCCAAAGAACATCCTGCCAAGACAGGACATAACTGCTCAATGTGAAGCAAAGAATAAAAAAGAAGGTGGGATGGAGATTGACAGAGGACTAATCAGTGCTTACATGAGGCAAAAAATGGATTTCATGACTGTCTAGAGATCCCTTGAAAATCAACTTAGATTCTAAAGAGGTGATGGCCTTATCACATGCAGTACATAGTTTTATACTGTGATTTTACACTGTTTATATGAATGTGTTGCTTCATTGATTTATAAGACCATGCTAAGATTATGACAACACTGGGGGGATACATACACTCACTTTGACTTAGACTTGCGTTAATGGCCTTTTCAAGAAAACGTACTGAACATTATGGGACTTGGGGGAGTCTTTGTCTTGTCCTTTGTTTGGGGTGTTCCTATTGGCTCACCTAATTGTCATTCAATGATGAATTTTCTACTCCCATTTCCACCCTCACCTTTTTGTCAAAACAATGATATTCTTTGTATCTTTTTTTTTTTCATTTTAAGCATATTTTTTATTTTAAAATTGTGGGGTACAGTTAAGGGTTAGGTTTACAAATATGCATCGTTCAGGCATCCTTGTTGATAAGGTGTGTCTCCACATCCCCAGACAGATATTGACTACCGTTAGTCCCACTTCCCTTCCCCTCCCTACCCGCCCCCATAGTTTCCCACACTGTCAGTTCTTTTCTTATAGTATTATAATAGATGTTCAAGGTCCACTATATGAGTGAGAACATGTGATACTCAGATCTTTGTTTCTGTGAGAGATCACTCAGTATTATAGACTCTAGTTCCATCCAGGTTGCTGCGAAATTCATGATTTTGTTCTTTTTTATGGCTGCAGTGTGGCGATTCCTAAAAGCTCTAAATATCGACCTCCCATATGACCCCGCAATCCCGCTACTGGGAATATACCCTGAAGAACTCAAATCACTCTATAAAAAAGATACCTTCATATGTATTTTTATCACAGCATTGTTCACAATAGCAAGAACCTGAAACCAACCATGCTGTCCATCAAAAGAGGACTGGATTTTAAAAATGTGGTACATATACATGATCGAATACTACGCAGCCATAAAAAAGGAAATGCTTCTACACTATTGGTGGGAATGTAAGCTAGTTCAGCCTTTGTGGGAAGCAGTTTGGAGACATCTCAAAGAACTAAAAGTAGAGCTACCAGTTGGGCTCGGCGGCTCAGCCTGTAATCCCGTGCTTTGGGAGGCTGAGGTGAGTGAATTGCCTGAGCCCGTGGGTTCGAGACCTGCCTGGGCAACTTGGCGAGACCTCATCTCTACATTAAATAAAAAAAATTAGCCAGGCATGGTAGCGTGCGCCTGTAGTTCCAGCTACTTGGAAGGCTGAGAGAGAAGGATGGCCAGAGCCCAGCAGGTTGAGGCTGCAGTGGCCGGGAGCGGCCACTGCACTCCAGTCTGGGCGACTGAGTGAGACTCCAACTTAAAAAAATAAATAAAATAAATAAAATAAATGAAAGTAGAGCTACCATTCTACCAAACAATCCCATTCCTAGGAATACACTCAAAGGAACACAAATTACTCTACAAAAAAAGACATCTGAATGTATGTGTTTACTGCAGCACTTTCCACAATAGCAGAAACATGGAACCAACCCAGATGCCCATCAAAACTAGAGTGGATAAACAAAATGCAATACATACATTTTCATGATGTAATACTATGCAGCCATAAAGAAGAACAAAATTATGTCCTTTGCAGCAACATGGATGCAGCTGGAGACCATCACTCTAAGCAAATTATCACAGAAACAAAAATCTAAATACCACATATTCTCATCCAAAAGTGGACACTAAAGAGTGGGTACACTGGCATAAGGATGGGAACAACAAACACTGGCATTTCTGATGGAGAGAAAGAGGAGGAGGGATAAGGGAAACAAAGCCACCCACTGGGTACCATCCCCACCACTGGAGGCGATGGGGTTCACCAGAAGCCCAAACCCTGCCTTCCTGCAACATACTTATATAGCAAATCCTCTCATGTACCCCACAATACTAAAAATTTTTTAAAAGCTACATTGTAAATGATCTCCATGTTAATTTTATATAAAAATACTGATTATGATATTAGAATTTATCTTTAAAATAAATTACAGAGTATTGCCTGGATATTAGAATATTTTCCACTTAAGTTGAAAAAAATGAATATAAACCCTTACTTCAATACCACATACAAAAATTAATTTAAAATTGATCAAACACCTTAATATATGAGTGAAAAATATAACCTCTCAAGTTGTAAATCTTCAGGACTTTGGATTAGGCAAAATAGTTTCTTAAATATGATACCAAAAGCACAAGCAACAAAAGATAAAAATAAATAAACTGGATTTTATCAAGACCAAAAGTATTCGTGCTTCAAAAGACAACATCAAGAAAAATAAACAATAGCCCACAGAATGGGAGAAAATATTAGCAAATTATATGAGATATATCCAGAAACTATAAAAAACTATGACTGTTCAACAATTTTTAAAAATCTAACAGTTGAATTTTAAAATAGGCAAAAGGTCTGTATAGACATTGCTTCAAAGAAAACACACAAGTGACCGATAAACACACAAAAAGATGCTCTATGACATTAACCATTATTGAACTGCAAATCAAAACCTCAGTGGGATACTGTTTCACATCCACTAAGATGGCTATAGTCAAAAAAACAAATTACAACACATGCTGATGAGGATGTGGAATAATTGGAACACTCATTCACTGCTGGTGCAATTGTAAAATGGTACAGCAGCTTTGATGTATGGCAGTTCCTTAAAAGTTTAAATATGAAGTTGCCACCTGACAAAGCATTTCCACTCATGTATGTGGGGGAGACCCCCCAAAAAACTGAATTATATATTTTTTTAATTTTTTGTTTTAAAGATGTGAGGTACAATTCAGGGTTAAATATACAAATATTCATTATGCAGGTACCCTTGATGAGGTGTGCCCCCTTCACCAGCAGAATCCCACTACTGCCAATCCTGCCCTGCCCACCCCCCACTGGCAATTTCCCACTACTGACAATCCTTTTCTTATAGTATTACAATAATTGCTTATGGCCCACTTATGAGTGAGAACATGTGATAAAAACTGAATTGTATTTTTAAGGGCAGGCCCCTTGTAGTACAGGCTTCCACCGCTAGATTAGTATTCTAGGAAACCATCGGTATCAGTGTACCAGCTAGCTTTGTTGTGAGAGGCAGCTTTCCGCTTCAATGGATTTTTTTTTGAAGATTCTTTCATCGTGTTTGCCCATTTCATAATGGATGATTTACGAGTGCACCTGGTCACACCACACTGAGTGTTCAGCTTTTTGTTTTTTAACCAAAATCAGCATGGCCCTCATGTCCCCACCCTCCTTATTCACCCGATCTCACCCTGAGCGACTTTTTTGTTGTTGTTTGACCAGATGAAAAAAGTCCTCAAGGGAAACATTGTGCCCATGTGGAAGAGGTGATATAAAAAATGGCAGAAGCACTAAAAGGCATCAAAATTGACAAATTCAAATACTGCTTTGAGAAGTGGAAAAAGCGTCTCACTAGGTATATTGCATCAACGAGAGTACTTTGAAGGTGACTGAAGCTTAAACATGTAAGAATAAGCATAATTTTTATAAGCAAATTCCACTTTTTTGGAGGTACTCCCTCATATATACCCAGAGAGATGAAAACATATATCCACACAAACATTAGGTTGGCGCAAAAGTAATAGTGGTTTTGGACTGTGAATTTTAAATCATTATAACTAGGCTCAATCACATCTTTAGTAATCAAAACAGAAACCATTATAAACAACACATTTTTGTCAACGAGAAATAAGTCTGTTTATTCCTGTAGCATAAAAATCAGTGCTTCAGGATTTGACAAAGTCTTGGAAAGCATTTTCAGCAGCCTGTTGGTTGTGAAAGCATTGTCCCTGCAAAAAGTTGTTGAGATGCTTGAAGAAGTGATAGTTGGTTGATGAGAAGTCAGGTGAATACGGCAGATAAGGCAAAACTTCGTAGCCCAATTAGTTCAACTTTTGAAGCATTGGTTGTACAACGTGCCATCGGGCATTGTCATGGAGAAGAATTGGACCCTTTCTGTTGACCAATGCCGGCCGCAGGTGTTGCAGTTTTTGGTGCATCTTATCTATTTGCTGAGCATACTTCTCAGATGTAATGGTTTTGCCGGAATTCAGAAAGCTGTTGTGGATCAAACTGGCAGCAGACCACCAAACAGTGACCATGACTTTTTTTGGAGGTACTCCCTCATATATACTTTGGGAGGTGCTTTAGAGCTTCTTCTCAGTCCCACCACTGAGCTAGTCATTGCCAGTTGTTGTGTAAAATCCACTTTTTGTTGCACGTCACAATCTGATTGAGAAGTGGTTTGCTGTTGTTGCGTAGAATAAGCGAGGATGACACTTCAAAACGACAATTTTTTTTTTATTTTCGGTCAGTTCACGAGGCACCCACTTATTGAGCTTCTTCACCTTTCCAATTTGTTTCAAATGCTGGACGACGTAGAATGGTCAGTGTTGAGTTCTTTGGCAATTTCTCCTGTAGTTATAGGAGGACCAGCTTCAATGATTGCTCTCCATTGGTTGTTGTCAACTTCCAATGGCCGGTCACTATGCACCTCATCTTCAAAGTTCTTGTCTCCTTTGCAAAACCTCTTGAACCACCACTGTACTGTACATTCGTTAGCAGTTCCTGGGCCAAATGCGTATTTGATGTTGCAAGTTGTCTCTGCTGCTTTATGACCCATTTTGAACTCGAATAATAAAATTGCTCAAATTTGCTTTTTGTTTAACATCATTTCCAGAGTCTAAAATAAATATAAAATAAACAGTAAGTAATAAGTCATTAGCCAAAAAAAAGCGAGAAATGCACATTAAAATTATGTATAATATGACATTTATTTAAGAATGTATTCTAATATCAAGTGGCAAATATCAACAATGCAAAAACTGAAATTACTTTTGCACAAACCTAATACTTAAGCGCGAATCCTCATTGCTACATTATTCGTAATAGTCAACAAATGGAATTAACCCAAATGTCCATCACCTGATGAATAGACAAAAACAATGTATACACATGTATATACATACAACGGAATATTATTCCATACTAAAAAGAAATGAAGTGCTGATTCATGCCACAACATGGATAAACCTTGAAAACATTATGCTAATGAAAGAAACTAGTCACAAAGGACCATGTATGATGATTCCATTTATGTGAAACATCTAGAATAGGCAAATCTACAGAGACGGAAAGCAGATTAGTGGTTGCCTATGGCCTGGATGGGGAAGCTGGAGAAAACTGGAAACTAATAAATATAGGTCTTCTTTTAGGGATGATAAAAATGTGCTAAAATTTATTTTTGTTTTGGTTGCACAACTCTTTGAATACACTCAAAATCGTTGAAACATACACTTTATAAAATTGACTCAAAATGGATCGTGGAATTATATGTAAAAGATAAAATTAGAAAAAGTTAAGAAAAAAATCATAGATGAAAATCTTTGGCATCTGAGAGTTTATCAAAAGGGTGAGAAGACGAGCTACAAAGTAGGAGGAAAAAATTTTAAACCATATATCTAACAAAGGAATCATATCTAGAATGTATAAAGAACTCTGAAAATTCAATAATAAATAATCAATTCAAATATAAAATGGGCATAAGACATAAATGTTTCACCAATAATGACATAGAGATGGCACATAAACACATGCAAAGATATCCAACATCATTAGCTATTAGGGAAATGCAAATTAAAACCACAATGAGATATCATTGCACATCTATCAGAATAGCTAAAATAAATTCTTAAAAAAGGTACACCAAAATGCTGACAAAAACACAGAGAAACGTTATATCTCATACATTGCTGGTAGGAATGATATTACAACCATTCTGTAAAACAGTTTGACGGTTTCTTTTTTAAAAAATTATTTTTTATTTTTATGGATACATAGCAGTTGTACATATTTATGAGGTACATATGATATTTTGTTACAAAGCATACAATGTGTAATGATCAAAACTGGGTAATTGGGATATCAATCACCTCAAACATTTATCATTTCTTTGTGTTGGGAACATTCCAAACCTTATCTTCTATATATTATTAAATATACAATAAATTATTGTTGACTATAGTCACTCTATTATGTTACCAAACACTAGAAAATATGGCCACTATCTTACTCCTACTATCTAACTGTATTTTTAGACTCATTAACCATTCCCACTTCATTCTCTGCTCGCCCTTATCCCAAAAACATATACTGGGTAGAGGACAGTCTCTTTAGTAAATCGTGCTGAGAAAACTAGATGTCCATCTCTCATCATATACAAAAATCAAATCAAAATAGATTAAACACTTCAATGTAAGACCCTAAACTATAAAACTACAATTTGGCAGTTTCTTTTTTAAAAAAAAATGTTAAATTACCATATGATCCAGCAAATTGCACTCATGACATAAAAACTTGAGTTCACACAAAAACCTGTATAGTTCCAAACTGGAAAATAACTCAGATATCCTTCAATGGTTAAATGATTAAACAATAGTGGTATGTTCACATTATTGAATACTACTCAGCAGTAAAAAGAAATGAGCTTTACATGGAACAACTTTTATAAATCTCTAGAGAATTATACTAAGTGAAAAAAAAAAGTCAATCCCCAATGGTTACATACAGGATATATCCATGTGCTGATGGAGCTGTTTTATATCTGGACTGTAGCACTAGGTATATCTTGGCTGTAATATTTTAGAATTTTTCAAAATGCTAGCATTGGAGGAAACTAGGTAAAGGATACATAAGATCTCTGTCTTATTTCTTATAATTACATGTAAATCTATAAGTATCTCAAAATAAAAAGTTTAAACAAAAAAAGATGTAAGACGGTGACCACTGCACATGCAAATGGAGTAAATTGTAGAAGCATTTCTCCAAGGCAAAGAGCAAATTTTGTCATATAGTGTGAAAAGTGCCTTGCCTATTCAGTCAATAATAAACTACAATAGAGGAGGGATGATATCAATAGGAAGGTTTATCCACATGTAGTTGACTTGCATCACTATGGGTGCATGGTGGTCTGATGGCAGTTAGGAAGAAAAGCAGTGTCCAATTTTGAAATTTGAAGACCCACCTGAGGGAATGATAGAGGCAGGGCCTGCACAATGTCAAGTCTACACCATGTCAAGTCTGGTGGGCAGTGGTGTGAGGGTGAAAATCTGGATGCTAAGGTCTCCATACTTCTCTTGTGGAGCCCACCAGGAATAAGGTTACCAAGCTCAACAGTGCTCCACATAGATGAAATTTGGGAAAAGGCTGCCTGAGATAATGTATTACAGCAGGTAGAGAAGAGGTGATCAAATTTATAGATTGGAAGAACTACCTCACATTCTCGTTTGGTGGAAATGTTTCCAGGGACTTCAAATATAAATTTACGTGGTTTACTCACTTTGAACTAACACACAATTAACGATAGGAACTGTCTTTCAGGTTCTTGCCCACTCATAAGGCAAGCAATTTCTCTACTTCACAGATTTAGAGACATGATCTCCTACAAGGTTTGCTTCTAAGCAAACCACAAACTGCCAATCTCTACAATCCTCAAATTCTCCAACTTTAGTTAGCACTCATGAGAGTCAGTTGGCTGTAGAGACAGAAAGTGAGAGCCTTTCTGGGAAAAAGACAAAAGCCCCCAAATGACAAGAGAGCTTTCCAGAATGAGAAACCATAGTTGGGTTTGGGCTCAACCCAGGCCTCTGCTGATGTGGGGCTACAGATACAGAACCCAAAATTCCTGACACAGCTACTTTTTCTCCCAAACCACCAGTGAGTGCTCTCCAACTTTGTGGGAGAGTTATCCTAGACATCACTGAAAAAGGAGAAATCTACAAACATTTTGCTGGGTTGGAAAGAAAGGTTTTTGGCAATGGGAGATTTGGCTAGAGCAAGAAAAAAAATCTATTGGACACTTCTCTGTCGTCTCAGGATTTCTGAAGGCGGGAGGAGGCATTGGAGTCCTGCTTGGTATTTAGTAATAAAAGGGGATGAAAACCTTCCCCCTGAATAGAAGCCTCCTTAGTGCCAAGTGACACAAAAACTCTCTTCTCTTGTCTTTAAAAATATGCTTTTCCCACTGAGATGAGATTCAGTTAGGTAATATATTTCTTTTAGAGATTGTGGTAGTGGCTGTGATATCACTGATAATAACTATGTAGGGCAGTATTTTCTAAAGATATTTTGAGTTAAAAAGTATCCAGTTCAAATAAGTTTATGATATGATGCATCATCTGCTTTTTAAATAGCAAATTAAAGGCTAGGAAGAGGTAAATCATTAAGAATCCTGTGTGACTATGTATCAATTTTTTTTAAACTAGTATAATAAAGGAATCCTGTGTAAGTTTGTTTAACTTGGCTTATTGAAAACTTATTTGATCACACAAACCTGTCAAAGTATAATTTTCAAAAGTTAAAAGTCATGGCAATCATACAAACATAGTAAGCATATGTCAAAATTGTATTTAATACAAATATTTATTTGTATTAAATGAGGATATCAGTGGTATGGTAAAGCTGTTTCAACAAGGATCTGAGAGAATTGTATATATAGTCACTGAAAAAACGAATGTTGAAATAAGATTGCTGAAATACAAACCAGGTAAATGTCCCATATGGTAATAAAACTAACTGTTGGGTTATCTTTTTTATTGTACAGAAAATATTTACATTTCTACTGAGCAAAAATTATTGGCAACATCTATAAGTTGACATGTAAGCTTACAGAATCTTTGCCTTAATAAACAGGAAGGAGTAAGTTAAACAATGGTAATGAGGGAGGACCCACAAAATACTGGAATTTATTTATTTTAAAATGTATATTTATTCTTACATATTGCATATTTAAATTTCAGTCACCTTCAAAATATTCTCCACTTGGTACAATACACCTATCGAGATGCTTTTCCACTACTCAAAACAGTTTTTGAACTTGTCAATTTTGATGCCTTTTAGTGTTTCTGCCATTTTTTGTTTCAGCAAAACGTTTCCTTTTGAGGACTTTTTTCATCAAGGAAGCAAAAAAAAGTCACTCGGGGTGAGATCAGGTGAACAGGGAGGATAGAGTACAGGGATCATGATGGTTTTGTTCAAAAATCGCTGAACTTTCAGTGTGGTGTGGGCAGGTGTGCTGGTAAATCATCCATCATAAAATGGACAAATGCATTGAAATAATCTTCAAAAAAACATTCACTGAAACTGGACACAGCCTCTCACAACAATGCTAGCTGGTACACTGATGCCAATGGGTTCCTAGAACACTTACCTAGAGGGGGAAGCTTGTACTACAAGGGGCTCACCTTCCCAAAAATAATTCTGATTTTGTGGGGGTCCCCACTCATATTTTCCTTTAGAACAATGGTTCTCAAAGTGTGCTTTCCAGACCAGCAGTGCTAGAATCACTTGGGATCCCGTAAAAAGGCAATGTCTTAGGCCTCACTCAAGGCCTACTGATAATAAACTCTGGGAGGGGGCACAGTACTCTGTTGTAACAAGCCTTCTAGGAGATTCTGAGACTTTGAGAATCACTGAAGAAGATAATTATTCTTCAGGCAGGATGAGTATATTGTCAATGCTTCTGTATGACTTTGCAAAGATAAGCAGTCTTTTTTTGCCTATTTTGAAGTTTTGAATAAATTTTCTTAGTTCATTTTTGAGTTTCATACTTTGGAAATGGAATGTACAATAAATAAAAACCATCCAGAGGTTTAGAAAAAGGAAGACCTACTTCGAGTAATAGCTCAAGTTACATCATTTCCAAAAAATTCTAACTCTTTTAGCCCTCTCCAATCTTGTCCCTCCTTGAACATCTATAGACTTTTAATGTACACAGTTTAAACATTAGTTTAACACAGTACTAATAACTTTATTTGTGTTAATTTTACCCTCACATTGAAAACTGTATGAAAGAAGGAATTGTGACTTAAGTCTCTCTTCCAATCCAAACTTTAATATAGTCACTGAATCATAGATTCTCATGATTGAAAAGCAATTCAAACAGCAACTTATCCAGTGGAGTATACAATATTAGAATTCCCTTCTCATCTATGGTAGGCAGAATTCTAAGATGGTCTTCCAAATTTCCCAGCCTTCCCTGTGTACACCCTCTGCATAATCCCCAAGCAGTGAATATGATGGATTTTTACTCCCATGATTAGGTTGTGTATGTGGCACAATTGACCATAAGAAAGGAAGATTACATAGGCGACCTGACCTAATCACATGAGTCCTTTAAAAGTAACTTCTACTCATGTGATTAGGTCAGGTCGCCTATGTAATAGAGTGAACCTTGAACATCCAACGTAATACTATAAGAAAATGACTGACAGTGGTGGGAAATTATGGGGAGGGGAGGAGAGGGAGATGGGATTAACAATACTCAATATCTGGGGATGGGGAGACACCTCTTATCATCAAGGGTGTCTGAACGAAGCATATTTGTATACCTAATCCTTAACTGTACCCCACAATATGATAATAAAAAATACTGATTATTAAAAGTAAAAGAAAAAAAAGTAACTTCTTCTGATTGGTCATGGAAGAGGGGGTCAGAGGCTCAAAGCACAAGCTCAACATGTCATTGCTAACTTGAAGATGAAAGAGGCCACATAAAAAATGTGGGCAGCTTCTAGGAGCTGACAGTGACCTCCAGCTAACAACAAACAAGGAGATGGAAACCTCAATTCTACGACCACAAGGAACTTAATTCTGCCGACAAGCATGAGCTTTGAAGTAGATTCTCCCTTGAGCCTCCAGATGAGAATTCAACCTGACCAATACCTTGGTTTCAGCCTTGTAATATTATGAGAAGAGAACCAGTCATGATATGCTGGACTTTTGACCTATAGAACTACAAGATAATAACTGTATGTTGTTTTAAGCTTCTAAGCTTACAGTAATTTGTTATGTAGCAGTAGAAAACTAATATATCGTTTTCCTAAAAGGTAAATTAGTTTCTTCTTGAACACTTGGAGTAACAAAAAATTCACTCCTCATATATATTCCAGGGCCAACTGTACCCTTCACTCCTGTAAGACAATCCATTTCACCTTTGGACAGCTCTGACTTTTAGAGATACTTGGTCATGTTAAGCATCTACCTATCAATTCTCCCTTTACCCATTAAAGTCATGCAATGCAACTCTGAGCTAGCTTCCATTTGCATCTATTCTTCCACATGGCTGGTTCTGTCAGACAGTGTTGTGAGCCCCACAAAATCCTAGGTAGAGGGTTTCACAATACCCAGGGCTACATATCTGGCTTCAGAGGTCCCATCTAGTTTCCAAGCCTGTGTTCATTCCAATACACCACACTTCACATTCAAGAAATTGTCATCATTACCCTGCCTTGTATGGAGCATCTTGAATAAGCGATAGAAAGTGTCCACAGCTTTTTCTGATTTTTGAGACAGAAAACTGCTATTACAATGGCAGCTACTCCATTGTAGTGTGAAAGCAGCCATAGACAATATGTAAACAGATGAGCATATTTGTGTTCCAATCAAACTTTATTTTTAAAACAGGCTACAGGCACAGACTAGAAGTAGCATACATTCCTTTAACTTACAACTCATTGACCAAAATTAGGTATGTGGCCCACCCAACTACAGGGAGCAAGGAAGCATAATCTTACTATGGTGGCAGAAGGAGGAAAGCTGTAAATGCCTGGTGAACAATATGAATGACTACCACAGAGGGCTTGTAATAAACATATTTGCATGCCTGCCATCTCCACTACCAAGTAAACCCCTCAAGAACCTTATCTTATACAGCCAATGTAGTCGATGTGCATAAATATGTATGACTGATTGATAAGGGAAAAGAGAGAAGCAGAGGAAAGGGAGAAAGAATTACAAAGAGACCAATGGACAGGGGAATGATAGGAGTGGAAATAGGGCAAAGGATTATCACTCTTGGTAGTGGTGATATTTATGGCAATGACATTGTTAATGTTAGTAGTGGTGATGTTTCTAAAAGAGCAATCTATACTCATCTTCCATTCACTCCTCAACTCATTTCAATCTGGCTTCTTCCTCCAACCTCAGTTCCCTGACACCATTCTTGCTAACATCACAAGTGACCTCCTATTTGCAAAACCCAATAGACATGTTCCTTAATCCTTATTTTACTGAACTTCTCTGCTATACATGAAACTACCAAACATTACCTCCCAGAATTTTTTGACTTCATGGATCCCTGTGAAATAGCACTTTCACAGCTCTCCTTTGTGTCTCTCCGATCCCAACCACCCTCTGAACTTCCCCTACTTTTCCAACCCTTTACATATTATTTTTTTAGGACTTCATCCTCTTCCTTCTGCTTCTCTTCTCACTCTGCTACTATCACCTAATGGTCTCACATCCATCATTTCCACCACCTGTATTGTTGTTGATCCCCATGTCTGCGGAGCTCATTCATACTTACCAAGTTTCAGAAGCATGTATTCAATTTTCAGTCTCATGTTTTCACCAGGAGTCCCCATAGATAGTTCGAATGCCACATGACAGAAAATACATTCCTGTCTCATACCTAAACCTGCTTCTTTTGGGTTACCTGTATCTTAGTGGTTGCAACATCATCTACACAGTCATTCAGGCTAGAAAACTGTGTGGTATTATGAACTCTTCCTCCATATGCCTATACTCCAATCCAATTAATATCTCTGCTTAGCCAAATATTTACATCTCTTCCTCCCTTTGCAAACTACTTCCCTGGACCATATTCTTATCAACTTTCACTTAAATTACCAAACAGCTTTCTAATTTATCTCTCAAATTCCTTTAGTTTGGTTATGTAATACACCATACAGAAAATTATAACTATAAATATAAGTTACACACATGTATTTACTACCTAGCTTGAACAAGTTTTAATTTGTTATAGCATTTGATTTGTATTATTATTTTTTACTTCAATAGCTTAAAGGGTACAGATGGTTTTGGGCTACATGGATGCATTGTATAGTGGTGAGGAAGTTTGGGCTTTAAGTGTACCCTCCACTCCCACCTATGCACATCGTACCCAACAGGTGATTTTTCATCCCTACCCCATTCCCACCCTCCCCCTTTTGAATCTTCAATGTTCATTATGCCATTATACATTTGCATTTGATTTTAAAAGGAAGATGATAATAGATCTAGATGAAGCCCCATATGTTACAAACCCCAATCTCACTCATTTCCTTCTCTCTCGAAAGATAATCAGTATCATGAATTTGGATATATCATCATTATGCTAGCTTTAGTTAAATTGCTACGTTTGTATACATCCCTAGACCATCCATGGTATTATTTGTCAGGTTTTAAACTTTACATATAAATGGACCAAACTGCATGAATCTTTTTGAAAAACACAATTTGAAGGCACCATGAGGACTTCAATTAGGTTTATTTTGATATTTTATCTGGCAAACCCATGAAGCCTTTTATTTGTTTTAATACTTTATCTGTAGCTTCTCTTGAATGTTATATATAGACTACCACATAATCTGCAAATAAAGACACGTTGTCTCTTCCAAATCTAATTTGGATACACCTGACTTGTTTTTCTTGTCTTTTTGCATTAGTCAGTCCCTTTAGTATAATGTTGGATAAACGCATCTATTAACACTTGTTAAGATCCTAACTTTATGGGAGTATTTCAAAAGCATTACAATTAAATATGTTTGCCAGGCGCGGTGACTCACGCCTGTAATCCCAGCAATTTAGGAGGTGGAAGAGAGAGGGTTGCCTGATTCTGGGGGTCCAAGACCAGACTGGGCAACTTGGCAAGACCTCGTCTCTACAATAAATCAAAAAATTAACCAGGCATGGTGGCACGTGCCTGTGGTTCCAGCTTCTTGGAAGGCTGAGGCGAAAGGATCACCTGAGTCCAGCAGGTCAAGGCTGCAGTGGCCGTGAGCGTGCCACTGCATTCCAATCTGGGGGACAGAGTGAGACTCCAACTCAAAAAAAAATTATGTTTGCTGTAGTTTTTAGATTTATACATTTGATTGAATTTTATCAAAAGCTTTTTGTTCTATCGACATGATCATACGATTATGTTCTCTATTAGTGTGGTACATTACATTTACAGATTTTCTGATAATAAATTATTTTGTTTCTGGAATAAACTCCACATGGCTGATGTATTCAAACGTACTCAGAATTTATTTTAATTAGTTATGTAAGGTGACAGACATAGAGACAACTATTTTTGAAAAAAGAATTTATTACTTATAGTTCCCAAAAGATGGGATCATATGATGCGACACGGGGTACCATGGGAAAGCACCAGAGTCAGTCAGGAGACATAAGAAGTGAAAGAAAAGTTCTTATTCTGGTTTCTGTGTGCGTGTGTGTGTGTGTGTGTGTGTGTGTGTGTGTGTGTGTGTGAAGGAATGGAAGAGGTAAGGTTAACAGATTAAGATTGGCTAGTTTTTAAAATTTCAGCAAGTTCTAAACTATAGGTATGGCCCCTAGTTGTACCTGAACCTGGGGTGATTTAGGGAAAATGTTTACTTGGTATTTAAGATCTAGATAAAGGAGATGATTGGGGATATGGGCATTGGATGGGTTGGTTTGTTTATGAAGGATGCACTGGCAGGCAAGTAATTTACTGTCTCTAGGAATTGATGATCCCTGGAAGGGGAAGTCTCTCCAAGATTAACAAGACCTCAAGATGTCAGAGTAAAATAAAATACAGGGAAAAGCACCATGAGGGGCCAGCTTCAATGAATCACACCTGTAATCCCAGCGCTTTGGGAGGCCAAGGTGGGAGGATTGTCTGGACAAAATAGCAAGATCTCCATCTCTACAAAATAATAAAATATATATTTTTAATTTTTATTTTAAAGATGTAGGGTACAATTCAGGGTTAGGTGTACAAATGGCCATTGTACAGGTAGAGTTTGGGCCTCACTTTGGTCTCCACTTCACCTAGTTTGAGATCACGAACCCTTATTGATGAAGTGTGCCCCTCTCACTTCACTGGCAGTTTCCCACTACTGCCAATCCCTTTCTTGTAGTATTATGATAATTGTTCAGAGTCTGCTTATGAGTGAGAATATGTAGTCTTCAGTTCTTTGTTTCTGTGATAGATCACTGAGTATTACAGACTCTAAATTCATCCAGGTTGTTGTGAAGTTCATAATTTTGTCCCTGTTTATGGCTGTGGAATATTCCATCATGCATGTGTACCACATTTTTTTTATCCAGTTGAGATACTTTTGTTTGCTTTGGTTTTGGTTTTAGTCCTGCTGGATTTGATGTGATAACATTTTCTTCATGAGATAGTTTTAGAATTTCTTCTTTTATACTTTCCTTCATAAATTGGGGGGGGAGAAATGTCCCAAGAGTTACCAGAGATGTATGGCAGTGATCTAATATGACATGAGCACCACTAAAAGCCAACATCCTAAATTGTGTAAAGGTGAATGTCCACCATCTGAAGACATGAGAAAGCAAAAATGGAGGTATCAAGAGAGAGAAAGTACAAATAAGTAGTAGAATATAGACAACTGGTGAATCTGGGTAAGTGATATAAAAGTTCTTGTGATTTTCCTTTAAGTTAAACATTATGTCAAAATAAAAAGTGGAAAGAAAGAAGAAAGGAATCCCTGAGGGTCAAAAATGAAAAAGTAACCTACTGGATAAATAGGTATTAATGCCCTGGCTGTCCTAAACGTATTACCTGCATCAGTAAATAACATATTCTGGTATTAATAGTCACTTGGAGAAGCACCAGGCCTTGGGTCCTTGTGAGACAGAGGTAAAACTGAGATGTCTGAATAAATATGAGCCCTTAAAACTGTCTACTCTATTTGAAAGTATAGACAGAACATAAATCCTCCAGCAAAGGTAATGTCTGGGTCTAGGATTTGAGTGGGGGGGAAAAAGCCTCTCATGAGAATTTAAAACCGCAGGAGTGCCTTCATAAGGTTCAAATTTGACGTTACTTGTGCTCTCCAACATACAGTTTTCCTTCCTTCTTGAATACCCGAAAGACTACACTTTCCAGCCACTTTGCAGCTGGGTAGGACCACGTAGTTAGTATTTGCCCATGGTCACTTCTGGGCTGAGGAAGTTAAAAAATCCCTTCACTATTCTTGAGCTCTTTCTTCTTTAGCTGTAGAGATCTAGAACCCATGACATCATAAAGTGAAAACAGCCTGGGTCTCCTGAGACTCCACATAGGGAAAGCTGCTCTGAAGAGATGCCCCAACTGAAACAGATTTTTTTTTTATGAGTAAGAAATAAATGTTTGTTGCCTTAATTCTCAGAGATTTCAGGATTGTTAAATTAATTTGCTCTATCTCTTTCTACCTATACACACAATTTATTAAGGAAAATAGAAAAGAAGAAACTCCTAAGACCTATCTTATTTTACTTTTAAAATCCAGCAGTGTATTGAAGGCAAAACAAAACAAATTAAAAACATCTCATCCAAGAAGGGTTTATCCCAGAAATGCAGTGATAATTCGATATCAGAATTCTATTAATGTGATATATTACACTAATAACATATACTCAATCTTTTCCTGACTCACACATTGGTTGATCTAAGAAATTACTAGCTGAGAGATAAACATAAATGTTCTTACCACAAAGAAATGATAAGTATATGAGGTGATGAGTATATTAATTAGCACAATTTGCTTATTCCACAATGTAGACGTACTGAAGTATCTTATTGTACCCCATAAATATATATAATTATTATTTGTCAACAAAAAATAAAAATTTTTAAAGTGGAGGAGTGGTGTCAGGTTGATGACACTTCAAGAGACCTGGAAGATAAAAATATAGGCTCTCTCTGATGGATCCTTTAGTCCATGGGTCGTGTAGGATGTTTTCACACAAAAATCCCCTCTCTTGTTACCAAGCATGAGTTCACAATAAAAAAACTACAACGGATGTAAGAAAACAAGCCACAATGAATGAGAATCAGCATAAAAAATAAAAAGAATACTATTTTGAACTTTATATAATGAAATTATATATAAACTCTCTAAAAAGATTAAATTGATTAGAAATAAAATTAGAAATTGAAAATTATGAAAAGGGAAATATCATTATTAAGAAAAAAATCTGGGCATATTTGAAAACTAGTAAAAGAAAACTTTCAGAAATCAAAATATATATACATAGCTCTTGAAATTAAGAATTCAAAGGATATGTTAAACAACACACTATATATAGTTGAGGACAGGAATGCTTAATTGGAAGAATGGTATGGAAAAATAACCTAAAATGGAGTACAAATGAAAAATAAACGAAATATGTGAAAGCAGAGTTGTGAGACATAGAGAACAGAAAAATAATATTCACAATATCTCTAATAGCAGTTCCAAAAGAAGAGAATATAGACCATGGAAGAGAGACAATATTTTAAAAAATAATGACATTAAGAACCATGCAAAATCTCAAGTTGGATAAATAAAAAGAAATCCAGAAAACACAGCCAAACACATCATAGTGAAACTGCAGTACATCAAAGACTAAAAGAATATCTTAAAAGCTATCTCCTTAACCAAAAGGGTTTAACCTGGAAGGCAATGAGGAGCTGAGAGAAAATAGCTGTTACCTAGCTAAACTATTTTTCAAGATCAAGATCAAAAGAAAGAGGTTTGTGTATAACACTGAATTTACTACCAACATATCAATGAAGAAATATATGCCTCACAGACACTAACATCCTGGATGCCTTTTTCTGCTTCTCATCCTGAAACTCAGCAATTCCAGGACTTCATCTTCACTCCTTGCTTCACATTTCTGTTTCACTTTCTTATTTTCAGAGTTAACTGTATCTTTTTTGGCTTTCTCTTTTTACATTTTATCACTCTCTGTTATGTGTTTGAACCAGAGGGCTATATCAAATGTGAAATCACGTTATGCTGACTAGAAATCTCCCTCTTTCTTTATATCTTCATGTTAATTTCCATATAACCTTCAGAATGATCTTGCTGGGTGCTTCTCAAACTACCTGTGGTGAAGAATCAGTGTTTGGGTTTATTTGTTTGTTTTTCAAAATCAATAGATGACAGACCAAGTAGCACTGATCCAGTTAAAATTCAAATCTGAAAATGCCGATTAAAATTATCTAATGGCTCTGTAAGAGAAATTTCAAATTCCTGATGACATGGCACAAAAAGTCCTTTGTGACCTGACTATCTCTATAGTTGTTTCATCTCTTACCTTTGTCTGCCTCACACTTTAGACACAGAAACAATTAAGTGCATGCAGTTTTTTTAATCATTGAGAATCATTGGAAGAACTGAAGAAACAATCTCTAGGCTGAGCTGCCTGGAGCAAATTCCAAAGCCGGATTTGCAAAACTGGGCCACCAAAGAAACTGCTTTTTTCTCCACATCAGGAATCTTCTAGCTCCAGATCCATACAGGTGCTGCTATAAGTAAAAATCTGTCCCAATCAGGGCACCATCATTACTAGAGCCTCTGCAGAACCACACCATACCTGCTATAAAATACACTAGAAAAATTGATACCCCACACCCTGACTCTCAACACTCAAGAAGTTAGTAACTTGACATTGGGACCTCTATTAACGCTGCCTCAGAAAAACTCTGCTTTCCATATCCTACACTAGTGCATCTGGTTGGCTTAACGTTATGCACATGCAAAATCTTAAGCTACAAAGGAGTCTATGGAATGTAGATCTTAATTTTTCAACCTCTGCAGCACAAGACCATTTGATTAAAGATAGATGTTTAAAAGGGTCTTCTGTGTTTGAATATTATTCTGGAATATGGACAGTGTACTGTGCAGTAGAAATTTATAAGCAAGGAATTGACATGACCCATTTGTGTCATTTTTCAAATAACTCTGGTGACCAAGTTTCTCCAGTGGGGAACAGAAAAGTAGCCTAGAAAGCAGTTATGAGGCTGTCATACAAAAGCAGGTGAGAGAGAATGACGGTTTGAGCTGAGGTAGTAAAAAAGTGGAGTGAAAGGAGGACGCTACTTCAAGACATCCCTTAGCAGAACAAACACGACTTAGGTGAAGCAATTAATACAGAAGAAAATTCACTTGGGTTATGTTCATGTGTGATACCAAAATACTCAGAATTTTTAAATAAAAATTTCATCCATGAGCTAGATATATATAGTTATCTCATGTGGTTAGACAACCAAATAAAGTGCTGAATAGTTTGGTATTATTTTAGACTTATTTTAGATTAATTTGAGAAAATTAATTCATACTTCTAATATCATCAGAATTTGATTAGTTGCCTAATACAGTTTCACTTCTTTCACAAAAATAGAATGAGGCTGCTCTTTATTTATGAAAAAGAAAGACATACTGGTAACTTGATACTAACAAGATGTTACAAATACAAAAGAAGCCAAATGTGGTATTTTTACCACAAGTCTGACCACCATGAGGCACACAGACTGATCACAAAATAAAGCTAACAAACTTCTTCCAAGAACTAAAGCTTGGAGAATACTGTCTACTGTAGCTCCTCTTGGAGAGTCACCATACATATTAGCATATGAAAGCCTCCAAAAAGTCACACAGCAAAAAAACATGCTCAGTTTTGCTTAATTCAGCATTTTCCATCCCTATAAGACTAAGAAAACCATCATTATTAATTTATTAATACTAGCTATTTACATTTTGTGAAAACAGTGAAGTTATAGTATACTTTGAGGAATGCAAGTTTAGAAAAATGGCTTCCAAGTTTCTAAATAATATACTTGCAAGCACTATTATGCTTATATGTTATATTCTACATACAGTATACAGCCACTATTATACTTAAGTATTACATACACAAACTAGAAATTTACATCATGTAAGAAGATAATATTGTTTTTAAAAAATTATTTATGGCACAAAAATTATATATTATTTTCAGACAAAGTAGATTTAAGAGCAAGGAAAAGGAAATTTTCAAGGGTAAAAATTGACATTACATAATGATAAAAGGATCAATTCACTTAAGAAGCCATAAGAATTCTAAATATGTATACACCAAACAACAGCGCTTCAAAATACATGAAGCAAAATCTGATAGAATAGAAAGAAAAAAGGAATACATTTATGCTTGCAGATAGAAACTTTTCAACACTCTTCTCTTAGTATTTGATAGAACAAGTATACAAAAATTCAGCAAAGATATAAAAGAACTGAAAAAAATTCTCAATCACCTGATCCTAATTGACATTTATTTATCAGAAAATCTCACTCAACAACAACAAAATGCTAATTACTTTCAAGTGCATATAGAACTTTCGCTGATGCAGAGTACTTCCTGGGTAATAAAACAAAGCTTAACATTTTAAAAGAATTTAAATTACAAAAAGTATGTTCTTTGACAATAATTGAATTAAATTAGAAATTAATTACAGAAAGACATCTTAAAAACCCCCTAATTCTCAGAAATGAAATACTCTCAGAAATGAAATCCCCCAATTCTCAGAAATGAAATACAATTATTCTAAAGAATCCATGAATCACAGATAAAGTCCCAGGTGAGATAAGAAAATATTTTGACCTGAACAAAAAATGAAAATTCAACATAACGAAGTTGACATGATGCATCTAAAACATCTAAATGCACCAATTGAAAGACAAAAATTGCCAGATTGGATGTAAAAACCAAGATCCACCTATATGCTGTTGATGTCATTTATGATTGGGGAGCAATGTATATCATTAAATGCCTGTATTGATAAAGAAGGGTCTCAAACCAATACTTCAAGCTTTGACATCATAAAACTAAAAAAAAAAGCAAAATAAGTCTAGCAGTTCTTGAACTTGTGTATGGCAGAAAAGATTTTCAAGGTTACTCATTTTATTTCAATATGTAGTTTCAATATGTAGTTTCTACTTTGCAAGATAACATAACCTATCAGTAAAATATACTTAACCACTCTCATGTAAGCTTCAAGACACTGGAATGGAATCAACAGATGGTGAATGTGCTTCTGTCAACCTGTCTGCATACTTTCTCTCAGGAAACCAAAGATACTGGGCATGGCACACAACAGCCTTCTATACAGATGGACTGAGTGAGGCCAGCAATGTCAGTATGTGTTTTAACTGCTGAATATGCCAAATTTTTCTTATTTTTTAAAGAAAACTTGTATTATTTTACCACACTTCAGTGGATCATCTCACATACCCCAATTCAGAAACTTCTAGGCTAGAAAATAGAATGGCAAAAGAACCTAGTTATAAAAGTAATTTCACCACTCAGATGCTCCCATGGAGTTTACCCACAACAGACAAAATACACTGAGCCTGAAGTGAAACTAAGTAAAAGGTAGAATGTTTGGAAAACACACTACATTTTATATTAAGTTGTCAAGCAGTAGGTCTCTATGTCTCCTTGTGTGTTGTACTGTGACTGTCTTCTAAATACCACATTCCACTGTCAGCTTGATATTTAAAACCAGCTGGCCTCATTCCACTGCCATCCATTATGTTGCATTGTTTTGCAAGAACTGTGACTTCTCTGGCAGCAGGTATGTTGATCCCAAAGAAACTGCTTTTCACATTTTACTGTGTGTGTTTTTGAAATATATTTATCCTAGACACAGAAGGTGTAACCTTGAAACAACTGAGCTTATTCAAAGAGTTAATAGATTTATACACACTGCTCTCTTCTCTCAAGATGATTTCATTTTAAATCTTTTTTAAAATAAAGTTCAAAAACCCCATCTTTGTTGGCTCAAATGCTTGCAGGGGAGTTGGCTTATGGTGCTTTCTCATTTGGAATCATCTTCTGTTGCTAAGAGATTTGCATATGCTTAGGGATGACTTAAGATCATTGGTAGAAAATGTACTCAGAAACTAATCTATGAGAAGCCATTTTTATACAAAGAATCTTGGTTGGGTAGACTTTCAAAGTGTAAGTATTTTCCTTTTAACAACAGTGGGAGCTCAATCTGAGATATAAGCATAATTCATTACTACTAGAGTCAATTTGATCCGGTATTCGAGTTAACAGTGACCTTGTTAGAGCCTAAATTTTCCTTCTAAATCCCAAATATTTGTCCTAACACAGAGTGAATAAGAAAGTGCAAATACTTAACAATTGCTTATTCTCTCATAGTTTCTGTGTGTTAGTAATCCAAGCACAGCTTATCTGTGCCCTCTGCTTCAGGGTGTCCCATGAGGATACAAGCAAGTTGTCATCCAGGGCTGGATCTTAGCTTTTTTTTTTTAATCATTTTTTTTTATTTTAATACTGTGGGGTACAGTTAAGGGTTAGGTATACAAATATGCTTCGTTCAGGCACCCTTGTTGATAAGGGGTGTCTCGCCATCCCCAGACAGATATTGACTACTGTTAATCCCACCTCTCTTCCCCTTCC
>CAUYQG010007710.1:0-19401 GCA_963574415.1 Tarsius wallacei | reverse complement strand
CCGGCTAATTTTTTGATTTATTGTAGAGATGAGGTCTTGCTTGCCCAGGCGGGTCTCGAACCCGCGGGCTCAGGCAATCCACTCACCTCAGCCTCCCAAAGGCGCGGGATTACAGGCTGAGCCACCGAGCCCGGCTAAAATGTAACTTCTTTGTTGAAGAAGCTATATAAGTTGGAATTCAAAACCACCTCTTTGAGAACTACTCATTCCCTAGGTGATTCTCATGTATATATGAAATACACTTCTGTTTGTTTTTCTCTTGTTATTTTTCTTTTGTAACAGAGATCCATGCCACTAAGAATCTATGGGGTTATTTTCCTCCTTCACTTCCTAACACCCTGAGGAAAGGTGGCTGATGCTGCTGTTTCCTTAGAGACTGCCACCAAATACATTAAATAAATCGCTCAAGAGAATGGAATACATGGTGTGTTTATAGGAGCAACTAACAGTTGATTTGCATGCACCCTAAATGGTGGATGGCAAGTTTGGGTTTTCCAAGGTTTTCTAATCTGTATATTTCTTCTAGTAGGTCTCCAGGTTATTGTGACTTGTGTTACTAGGGTAACATTGAAAATAGATATCTCTTTAAATCAGTCCACTTAACAGCGAATTATGATCCTTAATTGTCATCCCACTCTGAACAAGGACTATGACCAATTGGACTCTAATACTATTAAACTGCCTATGTCGCCTGACCTTTGATTTAATTTGGTTTGGTTTATTTCATAAGAACTCTTGTTAAGGAGTAAACGTTGATATTTTGATATTGTCCTCGATAATCATCATAATAGTCTCTGCAGTGTGCTGTATCCACGCAAGTCTTAAATATTTTATATGCAGCCATTTATCAAGAGTTGCAAGGTCTCACTTTGACTAGGTCAGCAAGAGAATAAAGAATCATTCAGCTGGTGTAAAATTGTGACTTGTAAACTCTATGCTGAGACCAAAAAAGACTTGTGAATGACTGAGACCTAATAAGTCATTAATGATGGTGACAAAGAGTGGCAAAAAATGCCTAAAGTTTTGTCCAATCTCTCTAAATTGAGAGACTGACCAAAGGGGGGAAATTATCAAATAAAACAAAAATGTAGCCTGAGGAAGCCTCCCTACTTGCATACTTGAGTCCTTACTGATTAACTGTAACCTAATTTTGTAGATAGGCAAACTGAAAACCTAATTTAGGAGCCTGCTTCTGTAACAATAGATGAGTTTTAGGTAATCCCAGCAGCCATACTTCAAATACTCACAGGTGTCTAACTGTTCAAACTGTGTTCAGGTAAGGCAAATGCTTGGCTGTAACAAAGCCAGTTGTTTCTGTACCTTGCTCTCATTTCCTGTATGTTTCACTTTCCTTTTTCTGTCCATAAATTTGCTTTAACCATGCAGCAGGCTGAGGCTGTCTGAATCTGCTATGATTTTTTGAGGATTGCCCGATTCCTGAAACATTTTTTCTTGTTCAGTTAAACTCTATTAAATTTAACTTGTCTAGAAATTTTCTTTTAACAAATCCATGTCAGTTTTTGTTGTCTCTGACCTTAGTGGTGTGAGTGTTCTGCTTCATCGTTTAACTAAACTCACACACCTGCCTCAGGAATTGGAAAAACTGGAGGATTCAGGGGAAGATAGAAAAGCTGCAGGTTCGGCCACTACTTCACATCATTAAGTGAGTCAGCAGATCAACAATAACATGTGTGAGCTACAAAGTGGCTGATAGAGTAGGCAGACTAGGTAGCATAGAGCTCCCCAACACACCCCCTTGTTCCGGATGAGAAAGCTTGGCAGATACACCTGTGGTCACAAGTGTCACAAGCTTTGCCCAACCTTTTTGTTGTGTCACCTGTGCTACAGTATACTATTGAAAGAAGGGAGGGACCCAAAGAGAAAGTACCCACTGGAACACGTGCACTACCTTAGCACTGTGCCCTCCTCATGAATTTTTGCTCTTTATAATGATTAAAAAAACATACTACTGGGTGGAGGTTTAAGATGCTAATGATACATGCGATGTATATCTAAGCATGTTAACTCTGCACATGTGCTAACTGACGACCTTCCCAGAACATATTATATGCAACAAATTTAATGAATATGTAAAAAGGAATCCTTATGAAACTGGCCTCTTGTACAGGAATGGGGCTGTCTCATTCTCCAGCAGCCCGCTCTGATTCACAGAATGCCTCTTTTCTTTTGTTTTAATAAATTTTCATTTACACTTTACTTTGGGTTGCTCTGAAATTATTTTCTGCAGGGAAGTAGAGAACCTGACCAGCCAAAAGGGAAGAGCCTTTTTCCCAGTAACATGGCTACTGTTTCCCTTCTGTGCTCCAAATCTTCCAAGAATCTCCCTCGTGGCTGACCCTAGTGCAAAATACAAGAAAGGGAGTTCTGGGAAAGGTAGTTCAGCCTAACCAAGTTGCCACATTATAAAGCCACCACAATTACCAAACTACTCGTATCTATTGCTAACATTTAAAAATGCATTTCATAGAAATTGATTCATCTAACATTTATTGACTCCCAAGAGATAAGAGGTACAGTCCCTGCCTTTAAGGAATTCACAGTTTCATGGGAAAAACAGACAAATTAATGGAGAGCAAGAGCACAGAGAAAGTCTCAGAGCTCTACATACTCTGGTTACAATTATCTGTTTCTCAGTCTGCACACCATCATTGGCAGAAATAAAAATGGAGACTAGATTGCTGCATGTTTCTGGCAAGGCCACCCATTACAGCCTTACCACCACTATTTACCTTGAGAGAATCAAGAATAATGTCACCATGACCTTTATCTCTGTTTATGGCAAGTGCCCATAAGAAGTCCGTCACTTCTTTTCCATTCCCTCAGACTCTAATCTCCAATGAATTATCTGAGCAGCAACAACCTCCATCTTTGGTCCCATCCTTCTTCCTGTTTTTCTCTATAGCACTTATAAGTTTCTGACACACTATTTTATTGAATTGTTTGTCTTTATCTATTAGAATGTAAGCTTTAGGAGGGCAGGGAAATTTTCTGTTATGATGACTGTTACATCTTTAGAGGAAACTTCTTCACACATAATATATGTTCAATAAATATTTGTAAAGTGAAAGTAAATCATCTATTCATTCCAAGGAAGCAAACTGCAGTCCCTGTCTGGTAATAAATCATGGTTTTATTGAATTAAGCAAGAGATAGAATAAATAAAGATATTCAAATGCCGTATTTATCCATGAGTTTAGATGTCATGAGTGTTCTGGAAGCACTCTGTTTATTCATTTTTTTAAACAAATAATCCACAGAAACAACTTCAAGGAGCTACCTTATTTTACTTTCCAAGGGAAAATATAGAAGACTGCTTGTCTTGCTTTTTGGTATTTTGACAGAGCACCAATCCTCTATTCATTTTGGTTTTCCTGGAATTGTGCAGACTATTTCTAAAATATTATTTGAACCTGAACATGATACCATAGTTTTTTAGTTGTACTCATTTTTATACCCCAATAGTTTCAAGGTTTATAAATAAGCAAAGACAATAACCTCTGGGTACCAATTTGTCACAAAAGTGTAATTTAATGTCCTCTTCCCAAAAGCAGTTGTTCTGTGTTGCCAATATGTGGTTTCCAAACCTGGGATTATTTAACCCAGATAAAAGTAAAAAAACTGAGAAGGGATTTTAAGGTTTACCAGGCTTTTCTGCAGAACAAGAAACACAGTTGTTCCTCATTGTGTTAGAGATAATGCTATGTGCTCCCCAAATCCCACTTCATTTTCTGCTATCTGGATACATAAGACGGTTATAGTCCCTAACTTCCCTTGTATTGAGGCTGCATCCGTGTAACCAGACTTTGGACAATGAGTTGTGTGTGGACTTGGGTGAAGGCCATATTTTCTGAATGGTATACCTTCAAGATGGTGAAGTGTCCATGACTTAGGTTGTATAATCTCCCATTGTCTGTGGTAATTATATAATGTGAGTTAGAAATAATCTTTTGCTGCGTCAAGTCACTGAGATTTTAGGGTTTATTTTCTAGTGATTTTTGACTAATCCAGCCACCTTTGATCGGAACCTGTGACAAAACTGCGAAATAAAAAATGTAGGTTAATCAGAATTATACTCTGGTTCCTAGGCAAACATTTCAGAAAAAGCTACTTTACTACACAATGGGGGAATTTGTGAATAAATCAAAAATTTGCTGGGGTTCCACCCCTCTTTCTTAGGAGTCTCATTTGCTAATCTATAAACAGAGCCATAGGTTTGGCCTTTTCTGCATATGTTCTCTCTAGAACAATTCTCTTATGGTCTTGGTTCTTCTTGCTGCCTCTGGCTTAACTGTGGAAGCTTTCAAGGACTGGAAATCACTATTTGCTCTCTCTCAGATATGTGGCCCATTTAGTCAGCAGATGTACCTCTCCTTTCTCCTTGGGAACTGTGGCAAGAAATGCGGGTTAGTGTATGATAGACCCCTTTATTCTGGTTACCTTGTCTCTGCACCCTGTTTCTACAAGAAAGAAGCATTTTTAGAAAAGAGGGATAGAGAGGGGGATATAAATTAAAGTTATAGCTATATGTGACTACTCTTTGCATCTCTCAAGAGATGCCCCTGAAGATGCAGGTCTTCCCCTGAAGAGGGGCACTCTCTCCCAGCTTCCCCTAATTTTTATTTGGTCTTTTGTCCTCAGGTTTGTATTCTACTTCTCAAGAACCCTTTCTTTCAAGTCTCTCAGTCTGAATACTCTTTCTTCCCTGCCAGAAAAACTACACCCCACCCCACAGGAAAAGATGTATTTGTCTCTGCCTTAGACAGAGATGCATCACCAGAATCCTCCTTCAAGGAAGTATTTGCTGCCCAGCTATGCGAAGCAAAGTCAGCAGGCAGCCTTCAACTGTCAGTCCTTCGGGGTCTGCTTCATCTTCAGAGAGCAGCCTTGTTGGAGGTCAAGCCCTTCCAGGGCAGCCCACATCCAATGACTTATTTAGCCAAGGGTATCAAGGTCCAGTTATTTTGACCTAATGGGGGACAACAGTAATGAGCAATCCTATCTTCAGAGATGCCTGTTAGATTGAACTAGGCTGTATCAAGCCTGCACTATAGTTCTTCTCCCTCTGCTCCCCTTTCTTTCAAATATATTGATCCCTAATAAGCATCTTGTACCCCAAACTCTATCATAGCATCTGCTTCCAGAGAACTTAATCTGCCAGAGGATCTCTGAATCCTGTTTGGTTATTGAAGTCACTACTAGCTCTCCTGAATTTTCTGAGTAGATTTTGATGTTTGTCACTGGTTGTGCAGAGGGCAGTGGTGTCAGTAGGGTGTGTGTGGATAAAGATCTTCTACTGTCCAAGTGAGCTGCCATGTATGCAGCTCCATTACTCAGTGACCTAATCACCTCTTCTAAATGCTAACATTCATTGCTTTTAGAGATCATACAGCCCAAATACATATTGAGAACAAAATATTTTCCCCATTAGTGAAGGACTGCTTCTGCTTTTAGAGACAGTGTAAAATGTCTTTTGTTGTATTATTTGAGAATAATACAACTGCTGTAATTCATATTTCTGCTATAATTCAATAATTCAATTCTGCTATAGAAAATAAAATTAAATGGGATAGGCGAAAGTAATAAACAGCGTTAAGTATAAAAAGTAGAAATGTCTAAGATACAGGCAAGATTCAGAGGATGTGTTAAGTGTAGATAATGAATAAACTTGTAGGCTGTGAGACAGGCAGAACATAGAGGTTTTAAATGTAAATAGTAAATTAGTAACCCACAAGATATGTTAAAAGATAGAATAAATACAATATATAATAGAATACAGTGTTATTATGAATAGAAATTGATGGCTAGACCAAGATCAAAGTCATGATTATGCTACTTCTGAGCTCACCATTATGTGGCTCCTAAATCAGTCACCCATTGGTGATATCTAATAATTTTGAATTCACATGTGCTCTCCCCCAAAAAACTCAAATGAATCTCATAGTTCTTCAGCAGACCTATTAACAAGCTATATCTGTATCCAAGTACACTTGTCCCTACATCTCTCCAACAGAGCAAGTGTGTGCCATTGGTCCCAGGAATCTCAACTTTTTGGGCTGACAGCCCACAATGCATAGTTTTATAACTACATTATTAATGTAGTATGATGTGGTGGGGGCTGGGAAGAGAGAGAGAGAGCGAGAGAGCGAGAGCGAGAGCGAGCAGAGCATTCTAAGAATTTAGGTGTATAGTTCTTCCACCCTGCTTATACCCTATCTTAAGTGTATACCCTATCTTAAGCTATCCCATCTCTTTCCTCTGGTTTCTCACTCCGTGTTTTAAATTAAGTTAATAAACTTTGTGCAATTCAAGCATAATAATTTGGTTTATAAACCTTTCTGTTTCATAACCTCTGGGATAGCTTGTGTGATAGTGATCTGTATGACCATCAATGCATAAAAAAGGCTTTCCATGTGACACAATAAGTTATCATTATTTTGTTTTCTTCCTGGGCAATTCATCACTCTTAGCTGGCAATTACAAGAGAGCACTAGTATTTAATAGGAACTTTCTCTGTCTCATGGAAAAGTGTACTTGTTTTTCATTTCAATGGTTATGGTGGTTTTAAAATAAGTTCACAAATTCTTTGATGCACCTGTTTTCAAGTGATGGAGCTTAATTTCTTCTCTCTTTTTGTGTGAACTGAACTTAGAGATTCACTTCTCATCATCAGCATATGGTGAAAGTGATGGTTTGTAACTTTAAAGAGTAAATCATATTGACATTATGGCTTCCTCCTTGCTTTTCTTTGTCTCAGATCATTTCCTCTGGGGAGAAACCAACTCCCAGGTGAGAACACTCAAGAAGTCCTATGACATGGCCCATCTGGTGAAGATCTGAGACCTCTGGCCAACCGCCATGTGAATGAGCTTGGAGTTGAATTTTCCAGCCCCGGCAAGCTTTTGGATGACTATGACCCTAGCCAACATCTTGATTAAAACCTCTTGGCAGACCTTGAGTCAGAACCACCCCCTAAGCCATTCTCAAATATTTGATCCACATAAATTGTTAGATAAATATTTGTTGTTTTACGCTGTTAAGTTTTAAGGTAAGTTTGTGTTAGTCAAATGTAACTAATGCAATGATCCGCTGATGGGTAGGCAAGGGTGAGGGGTTCTTCCATATGAATATTCATGGAGGAGGTCTTTCATTTCCTTTCAAAAGGCTGATTTTATCTTGTGACACATAGAGAGCAAGGAAATCAGTAATTCGTAGAGAATAAAGAATCAATATTTCTAGGTTTTATGGAACGAATTACAGGAAGTCTTGCATTTAAAATTGTTTAATTTTCAGCCGAGCTCGGTGGCTCAGCCTGTAATCCCGCGCCTTGGGAGGCTGAGGTGAGTGGATTGCCTGAGCCAGCGGGTTCGAGACCCGCCTGGGCAAGCGAGACCTCATCTCTACAATAAATCAAAAAATCAGCTGGGTGTGGTAGCGCGTGCCTGTAGTTCCAGCTACTCGGAAGACTGAGGCAGAAGGATCGCCGGAGCTCAGCAGGTCCATGCTGCGGTGGCCAGGAGCGGCCACTGCACTCCAGTCTGGGTGACAGAATGAGACTCCAACTCAAAAAAAAAAAAATTGTTTAATTTTCATAAGGCTGTGCCACCTTCATGATACTAAAAGTGCTTGGAATAATTTGCTTTGCCCTTTCTGTGTTTGAATGATGAATGATATCTCCAATGCATCATCAGAAGCAAAAAAAAAACACCTCATATGAATTTATGGCCTTATCGTTGCTTTTCAAATTTATATTTAACCTAAAATTATATTTAGCTTACCAAAATTCAAACCTACCCTTCTTTTCTCATGGAAATCATTTGTATTAGGCTTAAGCCAAGCTTCGAGAAACCTCAAGTATTCAATACTTGCAGCAGAACCCCAATTCACAACTCTGAAGTAGAGTGACTATGCAACACAATCAAGTAAATACATTACTTGTTACCTTGCCTGTCTGGCTTGTGATCATGCCAAAGTCATATTTATTCCTGGTGGGCTTGCTAAAAAGTCCAATAGGTTAGGAGGAAGAACTATGTTATCTTTTAGCAATTCTTTCACAGTCCTACCTTTTCATCAAGGACTAGCTGAAAATTTTGAGGGATGACTGTATGACTTGATTTTTCTCTACCAATGCACCCGTACAAAAAGCACAGATATATTTTGGAACCAGATAGATGTGGCTTAAATTCTGATTCTACTGCCTACTAGCAGCAGGATTCAGCATGCTATATAATATCCTTGAACTTCAGTATCTTTAAACATAATGATTTTGGTCTCACAGTGCTCTTATAAGGGTTTAGAGAAATAATATATGCTATGAATCAGTCACATGGTAGACACTCTTTCTCTTTCCACCTTTATTCATCACTGTAAACCATCACTCACGCCTCTCACCTTTACCATACTCTACAACATTCCATGGTGCCTACTATAGTGCCTCTCAGTGAATATTTACTTTTAATTATCTTCCTAATGGTATAAATAACACTTTTGAGTTCTATAAAACATGGCAGAAATATCTATTATTGACTTACTAAGTTTCTCTCTCTCTCGTGTATGTATAATCATACTACCTGATATATCCCTATCAACACAAAACAAGTTGGTTTACAGAATCATAGAAATAGAGATAATTCTGTTCTTTAGAAACTGCTACTTGCCTTCTCTCTCCCAGTCATTCAACTGTCAACTTATCTCTTAGAAACACATTTTGTTAGAATATTTATGAGTTCTTTATCATTGTTATCTGAATACTATTTTTGTGTTAACCAGGAACAGTCGTTTCAATGAAATTATAGGTAAATCTGGCTCATTGTTTATTCTTTCAACAAATTGCTGTGTCTGTGTATCTCATGTTTTTCTCTTTAAACCAGTTGGTTTCAAACTTGACATCAGAACACTGTACAGTTTATTATAAGAGCAGATGCCTGAGCCTTATGTCCTCTCAATTGGATTTAGCAGGGCTGGAGTGGGGCCTAGGCTTCTGTGTCTTACGTAAAGAAAAAAAGTCTACAAGGGATTCTAATACATATCAAAATTTAAAAACCAAAAGCATAAACCTTTATTTTTGAGAGATTTTTGTCTTTGAAAAAAATCGAATGTTTAAAACCTTAATTAACTTTGTAAGGACAGCCCTGTTGACTCTGCTATTCAAGTTGTAATTGGGAGTTAAGTCTCCTTCCTTTCCCTCACTCCATATCTATAATCTATGAGAGTCTAGTACTCTATTTCCTCAAGACATATCCTAAATCTACCATTCTCCACTGGCATCTTCCTCATCCAAGTATGGAGCACTGTAACAACTTCAAACTGGTGTTCCTGTTTTACTCTTGATTACTTTAGTATGCCATTCCAAATAGCAACAAAAATACTCTTCGTAAAGTCTAAAACACATCATGTCACTCCTTACCTTAAAGTTTTTTCATGGCTTTTCTCTGTACCTAGAGCAGAACCCAAACTCCTTCCCATGACCTGTGAGGCCCTGCATCACTGGGTCCCTGCTCATTTCTCCAACCTAATCTTGGACCTCTTCCCCCTTGCTCAGTGTACTTGAACCCTACTAGTTTTCACTTGCTCCAACATACCCATCTCCCCTACCCCAGGTATTTACAGTTTATACTGTTTCTTTTGCCTGCAAAGCGCCTCCCTTCCAATCTTTGTGGGGCTGGTTCTTTCTTCCTTTAGGTCTCAACTCAAATGTCATCTTTCCAGAGAAGCTTCCCCTGACAACCTAGTCTAAAATAGAGTTCCTCTACCTTCTACCATATTCCCCATCTCAGCTCCTTATTTGTCTCCTGCATAGCATCTATGACAACCTATAATTATTTTACTGAGGTCTATGTTCAATTGATATTTATCTCTCTCCTTTGTAAAGCACGTAAGCTCCAAGAAGGCAGGAAGCTTGTCTCATTGTTCATTATATTTCCAGTGCTCCTTGCATCTTACATGAATGATTCAAAACATTAGCTTAGCTTGCCTCAATTCTCTCCACCCCCTATACCACATATATTTGTATTATCTTCCTTTCACCTTTATCTGAGGAACAAAGAATGATATAAAGTTTTTAATAGACTGAAAAAAAGCAATTGATTGATTTGGTTTGAGATATTTATTTTATCAATAAAAAACTTTCACTCACTCATCTGGACAGCTTAGTAATGGAGCTTGCAAATGAATAAGCGTAACCTAGAGCCTTAAAGCTTCTTTAAACATCAAGAAAAGCTGCAGAATATATTGAGGATGGGGAGCAGAGAATGTTAGTTTATTTTTTCAACTAAATTTGTTGTAATTTTGTCTTTTGACAATATCATAATCCAGACTTTTTTTTTTTTACAATTTAACACATCCCAAACGTGAAAAGGGGGAAAAAAAAGAGGGGTTTAATAATCTACCATCTGAGCTGGGCTCGGTGGCTCAGCCTGTAATCCCTCGCCTGGGGAGGCTGAGGTGAGTGGATTGCCTGAGCCCGCGGGTTCGAGACCCGCCTGGGCAACTTGGCGAGACCTCATCTCTACAATAAATCAAAAATTAGCCAGGCGTGGTAGCCTGCGCTTGTAGTTCCAGCTACTCGGAAGCCTGAGGCGGAAGGATCGCCGGAGCCCAGCAGGTCGAGGCTGCGGTGGCCGAGAGCGGCCATTGCACTCCAGTCTGGGCGACAGAGTGAGACTCCAACTCAAAAAAAAAAAAAAAAAAAGATAAACAATCCAAATATTCCTCAGTGGGTGAATGGTTATACCAACTGAGGCAAAGCAATATAATAGAACACTATTCAGCAGTAAAAAGGAAACGAACCACTGATACATGCAAAAATCTGGAGGAATCTCAAATATATTATGCTAAGTGAAAAAACCCAGGCACAAAAATCTACATACTCTATGATTCTATTTATATGACAATCTGGAAAAGGCAAAAATATAGGGACAGTAAACAGATTAGAAGTTGCCAAGGGGTGGGAATAGGGGGAAAAGTTGGCTACGATGGGAGCTGAGGGTATCTCAGGAGTCTTGGGACTCTTCTATATTTCATTTATAGTAGTAATTTCATGACTGTATGTATATATCAAAACTCACAGAACTGTACACTAAAAAGAGTGAATTTCATTGTATATACATTATACCTTTAAAATGGAAAAGAGCAGAATATAAGCAATACTAAAAAAGAAAGCATATTTGGAACACTGCTTCAGATCCTTGCTTCTTCTTGTCTCCCAGAGTGGTGTCTTTGCAAATCCACTTCACCTAGACACAGGGCAGTATGTGTCACATGGCAGATGGTATGACCTATATCAATAGATGCTGAGGAAGTGGGGAAGTTTTTAGCAAACTTCTGCTCAACTTAAAATGACCGTGCAAATCTGGACCAGGAGAAAGAATGCCCAGTAGAGGAAAAACCGTGAAAGATCAGATGAGCGAAGCTCAGCAAATCGGTCACCTGGCAAGACCCACACTCACCTACTTTGGCTGGTATATCAGAATCAGAGACAATAGGTAGTGGAGATGAGGGCAGACAGGTGATGGTCACAGTGCTGGAAATTTTTCCCCTAAAGATGGACATGGTCCACCCCCCTTATCCTTCCTTCCAATCACTGGGCTAGGCCAGGAGAAAGAGGTCATCGACCTTAAATAACAGCTTTTCTCTTAGCCTTTATTTTTGTAAACAAAGAGATTGTCTTCCAACCAATGATGAAGACACAGCGTCATGTCTCCCTCAAAGAGAAAACTGCAAGGCAGTGGGCAGAGCCAGAAGTAGCTGGGTCAACTCCATGTGGCTTTTTTCTTATGTCCTTGGGGACACCCTTTCTGTGATGTACTCTCTCTCAGGCTGGAGAGTGCCCAAGATCCATGTGGTTAAGATTTCTCCCTAATCAAGGCTTCGCTGGGATTTAGGAGTGAAGGTGTTTCTTTTTTTTTTTTTTTTTCTTGCAGTGACATTAGAGAGTATAACATTTTTAAATGCCTTGTTGTATCCTTGGAATAGCCCGCTTCCCCTGTGCACAGAAAGTACTTTATGAAGCAAAACCTGCCCAGGCATTAAGGTTGCGGAATACATGAATATTTCTTATTTGGCAGAGTAAAGTGGCCTTTAATGTGGAATTCTTTTTTTTTTTAAAATCAATAATCCTTAATTTTTAAAAAATTCAAGAATCTGTTAAAAATACAGTTCAAAATCATGTTTCATGAAGAAAAGTTTTTTAAATTTTATTTAACTTTAATTTTTTCAACAAGGACCTCAGAACACACAATCTGTTGATTTTGGAATATATTATAGCATAGATAATTAATAGTAACCTAGAAATGTTTTTATTTCTTAAAGATTTCAACAATTATTGTTGAAATATGCTATAGTAAGAAACTTAAACCAAAATAACTAGCATGTGTTGGCAGGTTTTCTTTTTTTACTTGATCCATCTCCTTTGGGATTTTGAAGGACAGTATAAGCCTCTCTTCAAATATTCTTTCAATGTTGAGGTCCAATTTCCTTTGCGTAGAAAATTAATCTCTGGACTCCCAGTTCTGGAATGGTGACTAGGTAATTTGGCCCAAGTACATGACTTCAGGACAACTAGAGAAACTGGCTGAAATAGAAAAAGTCTGTGTAAAGGCACTAGGAGCTAACTAGATCTACCGGCCCAGAATCTAAGAGAAGGAAGCTGCTTTTCCCTTGGGCACTTATACTGATTCCAGGAGGGAAGTTGAGAAGGTGAGAGGCCAAGCAGAACTTTTCCCAGGCTTGCCAAGCTAAGGAACTTGTCCAAGAAATAAGGGAAAGCTGGAGTGTTTACCCCCAAATGCTACATCCTATAACCAGAAGTAGATTCTCCCAAGAGCTACAGCTCAGCCTGAAATCATCTTAGTCACTGAACTTGGATTAAATAAAATCCCAGCGTGCCTGTGCTGCTGTATATTCCAAACTGCTGGCATGCTCAGATACCTTACTGAAGGAAGCATAAATCTTCTCTGAAGGAAGAGAACATCCATGCATCAAATTATTTCTACAATTTTGCAAATACAATGTCCAGCATCCAATGAGAAATAGTGAGACATAAAAAGAAAAGATGCCATAAATAAAAACAGCAGAAATTATAGAAAATAGCAACAGACTCACACTGGATACAGATATTAGAATCATGAGACACATACTTTAAAATAATTGTCCTTCCCTATGTCCTAGGAGATGAAAGAATGAATGATGAATTTTGGCAGAGAACTAGCAGCTATTAAAAAGAACCAAATAAAAACTCTAGAACTGAAAAAAATATAATAACCAAAATTAAGGATGCAGTGGTTGGATTTAACAGTAGATTAAACAAATCTTCAGGAAGAATCAGTGAACTAAAACAAGAATCAGTAAACTAAAACCTGTGGGCCAAATCTGGTTCATGGCCTGTTTTTACCTGACCCACATTTTTAAAGGGTTAAAAAAAAAAAAAAGGAATATGTGACAGAGACTATCTTTGTCCTGCAAAACCTAAAATGTTTTTTATCTGGACCTTTGAAGAAAAAGTTGCCTAGCCTCCAAACTAGAAAGCACATCAGCAGAACATGAAGAGGACTGTAAACAAAGGGGCCAAGAAACCCGAGAAGGCAGCCCAGCCAGGATGTGCCCAGCTTGTGAGATGCTGTTACTCTGGCTCTCCAGCTGAGCCTTCTTAGGAGCATTTTGACCATTCAATTATTCACCTCAGGTATTCAATACATATCCAGCCAACCTCTACCTCAGTGCTTAAGAGCACAGACTTCATGGTCAAACCCGGGTTTAAATCTCTACTTAGCCTCCTCATACGAAGAAAAAAGAGAAATTACAGGGTCTAGCTGACTAGTGGTCATGAAGACCCAAAGAAATCATGCTTATCAGACCCTCAACACAGTGTATACAGCAAGGACTCAGTACATGTCAGATGTTATTATTAGCAAAGAGTGTGCTCAGGCATGATGACCATGCACCAAATTGGCTATAAGTCCCAGAAGGACATGATGGCTGTGGTAGGGGTGAAGTGGGATGGATGAAGGTAGGGCAGAGTAGTAAGGGAGGGTAGGACCATCCTGAACATGTGAGATAAAGGCCTAGTGCAAACTTTATATCATTCTCCTTCCCATAGACATCTGCCTACATGTGAAATATAGTTAAAAGTGAATATCGGCTGGGTATGGTGGCTCACACCTGCAATCCCAGCACTTTGAGAGGCTGAGGCTGAAGGATCGCTTGAGGCCAGGCATTCAAGACCAGCCTGGGCAACAAAGTGAGACCCCGTCTCAAAAAAAAAAAAGTGAATATCATCAGCAAAGCTTATTTATAACAGCTGAAGACTGGAAACCACCTAAATTCCCAACATTTGGGACATGGTTGAGTAGAATTAGTTGATGATATGTTAGGTATAAAAACTACAATGTAAAACTGTGTGAAGTATGTCAAAGTATGTGTCAAAAAAATTAAAATAAAACATCTAAATATAGACTAAACATGTATCAAGGATTTCTTCAATTTATTAGTGAGTGAGTCAGTGAGATGGTTAACATTGGTTCAAACAGCATTTAAAGAACTGGGTGTTTATAGGCAAAGTATAAGATACAAAAATGATTAATGAGTAATAAAACCATAACCTTTGGGGTTATCTTTTCTTTTTTTTTTTTTTTTTTTTTTTTGAGTTGGAGTCTCACTCCGTTGCCCAGACTGGAGTGCAGTGGCCGCTCCCGGCCACCACAGCCTCAACCTGCTGGGTTCCGGCGATCCTTCCGCCTCAGCCTTCCGAGTAGCTGGAACTACCGGCGTGCGCTACCACGCCCGGCTAATTTTTTGATTTATTGTAGAGATGAGGTCTCACCAAGTTGCCCAGGTAGGACTCGAACCCGTGGGCTCAGGCAATCCACTCACCTCAGCCTCCCAAGGCACGGGATTACAGGCTGAGCCACTGAGCCCGGCTGGGGTTATCTTTTCTAAGAGACAGAAATTATCTACAAGTTACCATATAACTTCACAGCATCTGGGTTTAATCGAATAGTAAATAGCAAAGTTAAACACAGATACATTCTTGTAGAGAATTAAATAATTCTGTTATACAATGCTCCCAGTATGACATTGAAAGAACATGCCTCCTCCTCTTTGGCTTATTTCCAGTGTTTCAGATATTTTTTTCTTAACAAATATTTACCAACTATATAAACTATGTTGTAGGTTGAAGTATTGGAGTCCTCCAAGGAATTAATTAATCATATTGAAGAATTTAACTGAGGAGTGTTTAATAAACAGACTACTTCAAAGTGTGTGGATAGGGTTAAGAATAACCAAAAAACAGTGGGAAACCCTTACTACCCTCAGGCCTGAAGTGACAAGAAGGGGCAGAAATAGAGCAAATAAATACCAAATTTCTCCCTCCTTCTGCCCTCTGATCTTCTGACAGTGCTTATTGGCTCAACCCAACTGGATGCCAGAGGGAAAGAGGCCATCAATGTCATCTGTAGAGGTTAAGCCTCTCTGGGCACAGAGAACGAGGTCAAGAATGGGAAATGAGAGGCAAACAGGGAACAATCAGCCTAGTCAATGTGGCGGGTATTGTTATGAGTCGAATTGTGTACCGTGGTAGAAGTCCTAATCGCCAGTACTTCTAGTACCTTGTTTGGAGATAAGGTTTTTAAAGAGGTAATTGAGTTAAAATGAGGTCATCGGAGTGGGCCCTGACCCAATATGACCGATGTCCTTATAGAGAGGGGGAAATTTGGACACAGAGACAGACATGCATAAAGAAAAGATCATGTGACAAGACACACACATAGGAAGGAGACAGCCATCTGTAAGCCAAGGAGAGAGATCTGGAACAGATCCTTTCCTCACAGCATTCAGAAGGAACCAACTTTGCCATCACATTGGCTTCGGACTTCCAGTCTCAGAACTGTGAGACAATACATTTCTGTTTGTTTAAGCCACTCAGTTTGTGGTATGTTGTTACAGCAACTTTAGCAAACCAATATAGAGATACAAAAAGTATACACAGAAAGGAGGACTTACGCCGAAATATTGTGAGGTGGTATTATGGGTAATTTCTATTTTGTGTTTTTCTCTATGTCCTAGTGTGTATACTCTTACATCAGAACAAACAGATAGTTTTGTTCAGATGAACTTCAAGGCAAGAGTAGGAGAAAGTTACTCTTGGGCAGCCTGAGGGGTGTGTATGGCAGGGAGAGTCAAGCTCATTGATATAATGGAGGGTCTGTGGGCAAATTATTTGTATTCCAAGGGGATGTTCCTTGCTTCCAACTGAATCCCAGGCTTTCTGTTCTTTTCATGTCACAAACCTGGCTTTTGTCTCATTTTCAGAGCTGTTGTCCTATTGGTAGGTCCCTTGGTTCCCCATCCTCATCCCCCAAGATTAAAGAGGCCAAGGTTTAGCACATAAGGCTAAACCTTATTTAAGAATGTGTTATTGGCCGGGTGCGGTGGCTTAGCCTGTAATCCCAGCACTTTGGGAAGCCAAGGCGAGAGGATTACCTGAGCCCGGGGGTTCAAGACCAGCCTGGGCAACTTGGTGAGACCTCGTCTCTACAATAAATCACAAAAACTAGCTGGGCGTGGTGGTATGCGTCTGTAGTTCCAGCTACTTGGAAGGCTGAGGCAGAAGGATCACCTGAGCCCAGTAGGTCGAGTCTGCGGTGACGGTGAGTGTGCCACTGCACTCCAGCCTGGGCGACAAAGAGTGAGACTCCAACTCAAAAATAAAAAATAAAAAGACTGTGTTATTTCTCCTCACTAATTGGAAGAATTAATAATAACAAAATCTGGTCCCCTCAGAAAATGCTTGCTAAATGAACAAATGATACAAGACTTAAGGAATCTTACATAGTTTCTAAAGTTAGGGTATTTGCTATTATTTGAATGTGTCCCCTCAAAAGGCATGTGTGGAAAACTTAATTCTCAGTGCAACAGTGTTGGGAGATGGGGCCTAATGAGAGGTGGTCAGGCCATGAGGGCTCTGCTCTCAGTGAATATATTAATGCCATTATGGTGGGAGTGAGTTCCTCCTAAGAAAATGAGTTCAGCCCCTTTGCTCTCTCTCTCTCTCACCCTCTCTTTGCTCTTCTGCTATAGAATGGTACAGCAAGAAGACTCTCACCATATGCTGGCCCTTTGATCTTAGACTTTCCAGCCTCCAGAATCATGAGACAACATATTTCTGTTCATTATAAATTACCCAGTCTGTGGTATTCCGTTATACGGCAGCAGAAAATGAACTAACACAGTACCTAATCCACAGGCTCCTGACTCGTTTCTTAGAAAAATAACTGAAAACCCAATTGGACTTCAGCCCACTGTATTTATTTCTCAGGGTGAAATTTTCCAGCTACTTACCTTCTCTTTTCACTTTAGATTTAGGTACTCCTAGACTTAGACAAATCCTGGTAGAACCTTCCAGACCGTCCTTCTGTTCTCCACTGACCTTTATCCACTCTGCTTCTTCACCCTTTCTCTCTCAGAGACTGTGGAGGGGACGTGGCTTGTCTCCATTTATCTGACACTGGTGGGCGATAACCAGATGCTTGTTCAAGCATGCAGTATGGCTTGGGTGACCTTTGAAAATGGGGATAAACAAGCAGATAAGAGTTGTACCTTGCCGGGCTCGGTGGCTCAGCCTGTAATCCCGCGCCTTGGGAGGCTGAGGTGAGTGAATTGCCTGAGCCCGCAGGTCCGAGACCCGCCTGGGCAGGCGAAACCTCATCTCTACAATAAATCAAAAAATTAACCGGGCGTGTTAGCGCGTGCCTGTAGTTCCAGCTACTTGGAAGGCTGAGGCGGAAGGATCGCGGAGCCCAGCAGGTCGAGGCTGCGGCGGCCGGGAGCGGCCACTGCACTCCAGTCTGGGCGACAGAGAGAGACTCCAACTCAAAAAAAAAAAAAAAAAAAAAGAGTTGTACCTCAGGAAATTGAGTGACAACTTAACTCTTTTGTTTTTTTAAAGAGCAGAAGGGAAAAGAAGTGCCCCCAGTCTGTCAGCTAAGGATTCCCATGGGTTTCTTTTCTTTTCTTTTTCTTTTTGGGTTGGAGTCTCACTCTGTCGCCCAGACTGGAGTGCAGTGGCCGCTCCCAGCCACTGCAGCCTCGACCTGCTGGGCTCCGGCGATCCTTCCGCCTCAGCCTTCCGAGTAGCTGGAACTACAGGCGCGCGCTACCACGCCCGGCTAATTTTTTTGATTTATTGTAGAGATGAGGTTTCGGCAAGTTGCCCAGGCGGGTCTCGAACCCGCGGGCTCAGGCATCCCATGGGTTTCAATGACAGAAGAAAAGATCTGTAATCAAATCTGAAAATCAGATACCTCTTGCTTACAAACAATGTGTCCCTTTACCTTTTCCTACTGCTCAAGTCCAGTGTCTTTCCTTTTCCCAACAACATGAGCAGAACAAGGACCAAATAAAGGTCATTTTTACCACATTGGTTTCCATGGTGATTTATTTTTTTTTTTTTCTCTTCGGAGATTGAAGGTATTTTATTACCCTGACCTCAGTGGTTTTTCATTTTGTTTTGCATATTAAAGTTCTCCCTGCTTTACTTTCTTTCCCATACGGACAGTACAGAACGCTTGTCTGTTGAAGGGGGTATGAGGTGTTACATGGCACTAAGGTATAATCTCCAAAAAAGGTAAAATGGTGACTCTCATGCATATGTAAAATGAGCATATGCCAAAGATTTTATTCAACTCATTAATTCATGTGGGAACCAGTAGGATATTAAGACTGGTTTAAAGAGCGTGTGAGGATTTAGGTATACACAGGCAGTTTAATAAAGGAATGTTAGAATAAAATGCCTAGGTTAAATGCAAAACTTTTCTACCGGGCAAAAAAAACTGTAACCTTTGGGGTTACCTTTTCTACTGGACAGAAATTATTTGCATCTCCCTGGACAAAATTCTTTGAGTTTTCATGTAACTTCACGAAGCCTTTGACCTTTAACCAATGACAGAGTGAGCAAACAAAGCATGTTGCCTTAAGTAATCCTTGAGTGAGCTCTCTTCCCCATACAATATTGAAAAGATATGACACTTATCTTTTGGCTTGTTTCCAAGTTTTGTATAATTTTTCTTAACAATGACTAGATGAAAGATGTATATCATTTTGGAGGGATATAAATTGAAATTTTTTTTTTTTTTTTTGAGTTGGAGTCTCACTCTGTCACCCAGGCTGGAGTGCAGCGGCCGCTCCCGGCCACCGCAGCCTCGACCTGCTGGGCTCCGCGATCCTTCCACCTCAGCCTTCCAAGTAGCTGGAACTACAGGCGTGCGCTACCAGGCCTGACTCAAGGTCTTGCTATGTTGCCCTGGCTAGTCTCAAGGGATCCTCCCACCCTGGCCTTCCAAAGTGCTGGGATTACAGGCGTGAACCACTGCACCCAGTCCACAGTGT
>CAUYQG010007709.1:0-53885 GCA_963574415.1 Tarsius wallacei | reverse complement strand
GCTGGGGTGGTCGTGAGTGTGCCACTGCACTCTAGCCTGGGCGACAGAGTGAGACTCCAACTCAAACAAAACAAAACAAAACAAAAAAACCCCAACACATAATGAGTGTCTTCCATGTGCAGGCCCTGTGCTAAGGACACCCCATGTATCATCTCACTACACTTGATTGTGATACTGTTACTTCTGGTGAACAGATGAAGAAAGGTGCTTAGAAAAGACTTTGTCTAAGTTTTCCCAGCCAGGAGTAGCAGGATTGGAACCTGGGTCTGCATGGCTTTAAATTCTACCTGCTTTCCACTAAATGACATGACTTACATCTAGAAACAACCAAGAACAAAGACGATTTCGCAGAAAGGGCCTATTCAGTCCTGGGGAAATAGCTGAGGTGGCATTATTGATCTCCATGTTATTTGTTGGTGGTATATATTGCCATATCTGTTGTTTTGCAGGTCAATGGTCTAATGTGGTAATCTAAGAAGTGAAAAATAATACTACACTTGACCACATTTCAAATTTATGATTCAGTCCTTCAGTGTGGTGACTGCTTACTGATGTGCCACTGGCTAGAAGAATCTAGAAATCTGGCCACAAACTGCATTTGCAAGCAAAATTGCTCTTAAAATCATAATTTTAAAAAAAAAGCCAAAACCAGACACTCTCTGAGAAGCCTTTAACTCAATGGATCTTCTTTACATATACAGGTTTCACCTTTAACAAGTTTATTTTAATCTGATTATTTCAACATCAAAGAAAAGGGAGTCAACATCAAATGGATCAGAAATGAAGCATTTTACCAAAGAAGTCTAATAACCTTGTCTAGCAATCTCTCTTAATTAAGTTAACTTAATCAAGTTCCATATTCCTTAATGCTTATTTTTGGCAAAAATTAAAGCGAAAGCAACTGAATTCAAAATTTGTGCATAGGCCAGCTGTAATTCGTACTTGCCTTCAGTTTACTCGACAATAAAGTCACTGGGAAGGATATAGCTTCTTCCCCAAACTTTACCTCTGTCCTCTTAATTCTAACCTTTTCAAAAACAAACTCCAATTATTTATAAAGCTGCTGAACCACCATTTTTAATTGCATATCAATCCATTTTCTATTTTCAACTACAAATGCAATAATTGAGAAAACATCTATCCACAGCATATTACGAACTCAAAGGGCATTTCTTTAAAAAAAAAAAAAAAAAGCCTGGAATTATGTAGGGCTTCATTCCTGTGTACCTTATGTAACAGGAGTGGCCTATGGGAATTACTCTGGTGACAAATTCTACATAGCAGACAGAGTATCCACCAATGTGCATAGTAACCACCACCATCTTTGTAAAGCCATCTTGCCTCTGCATTAGAAGAGGAAAGGTCTTATAAAGGAGTAATACAAATAGAGAAAACCAAAGAAATCAGCCATGAATGGTGTTACTGGGTGTCCCACTCTGACCTTCCTGTTCCTTCATTCTTGAACACACTTCACCAAAAATTATCCTCATTTTCTATCCTCTGCATGCAGGTCACCTCCACGGTGAGGCAAACATGACCACCCTATACCAAACAGCGTACTCATTCCTAACCCCTTACTCCTCACTCACCAAACTCCCTACCCCTACTCACCTTTATTTTTTATCATAACACTCGGCACCACCTGACATCTTATGTATCAACTCATCAGTTTATTTTCTACTTATCCCCCCATTAAAATGGCAGGTCCACGAGAGCTAGAACTTTGTCTCTTTTGCTCACTACTGAGTCCCCAGCATCCAATAATTAATCAACAGATTTAAAAAAATAAACTCATCAATATACAAGTGAACAAACAATAGATCATTAACTATCTGTCACACCCACTAGAATGTCAATGCCTCAAAAGCAGGGCTCCTACTGATATCAGTCTTCCTTCCAGCCCCCCAATACCCACAACAATGCCTGTCGTGTAGTAATGAAAGACCGAACCAGTGGGCAAAGGAGTGACACTGTAGTTTATTCTGAAGTTAGGTTAATTCCATTCGTTGGCTACAGTAATCCTCCATGTTTGTCAAGATTCCAGTGGAGGTTAAATTCTTTTGTTCTCTTTTTGGATTTGGGACATCTCCCCATCTTTAGAGGTGAATTTTACAGATAACTCATTTCGCTGTATGTGTTGAGTTTTATTATTTTCAACACTTAGAGTTCTAGTGAAAGGAGCACACTCATTCCAGGACCTCTTGGAATGGATCGTTTGTTGAAAGGAATATGTTGATGGGAACCAAGAAAAACAATCACTAGATCTTCGGAGGTTCAAAAACCATGGGTCAAGATTTACAGGGAGTCTATGAACACAGAAGGAGGAGCCGCTAGGTCTTGTCTGGGCAGCACTGTCTCTCTCTCAAGCTCCAGTTCTGCTACAGTTTCCACAGATTTCCTATTCTTCTTTTCACATCTTATAAATAACACCTTTGACATTGATGATTCTTAGCAACCTTTATAGCAGTGAGGATCAGAAAAGAGCGAAAATGCCCTTTCTGTCTCTCTAACAGTATGCCATCCAGTCTTCATTGGTCAGTATAAAACACTTCTGGCTTGCAAAGGAGAGCCCTGAGAAAGTCACTCTTGTCTTGCTGAGTGCAGTAGATTGTATTATTGCTCAGAACACTTGCTGCCCCTCCCTGTGGGAAAATGGCAAGTCCCTGCCCTGATGATGTCAGACTTGATCCTGTCACTTGCTAATGAAATATGCCTGGTGGGGAGATATGCCCTTTCTCAGCAGAAGGTTAAGGACCCTCCCCTGGTTCTGCCATGTGTTATCTTTTCCTTCTGCCTTAAGGCCAGTGATGACCCAGGTGGTAGGTTGCTGTTTTAGCCTGGGTTCTGGAAGACTGATGACATGCAACAGAGCTGCTGCTGACCCCAAACATAACAAGGGTGAGAAATAAACTGCTGTTGCAGGCCTATGAAGTTTCTGAAGTTTTTTGTTGCTGCGACAGAGCTTATAGGCTAAGCAGAGCAATACACTGACATTCTATGGTGACCATTCAATCCCTCACATTCCAACACATTATCAAGATATGTAAATAGGGACTTGGAAATGCCCTGACAGTATGCAAGGTTTCCTCTCTCTACACCTGAATAGAGACTAACTGGAGCATCAGTAACGCAAATGCCCAGTAACATCAGAGGCAAAGATACTTCAGTCAAGTCATGGACTGTCTATGCCCCCATCCCTACTCAGAAATCTTAAAGTTTAAAGTAAAAGCAAAAGCCCTAGGGGAAATAAAAACAGACACACATCCACAGAGCTGCTGTCTTGGGGAGAGGCTATCTTGTGAAAGTTTCACCTGACAATTCACATGGGCCGACTGCAGCGTGAAAACAAGTCAAGTTCCATTTAGGTGCATAATTAGAGTAATTGCACACTTATAACCTGCATTTCCTAAACTGTCATTCTCCAGTCCTCTGTTGTTACATATGGTATAGACCTCGCCCATAATGTACACCTTGAAAGTGACTGCAGAATAGTATTTATTATGCACCCACATGCTTGGGACATTGCACAAACAAGCAAATCAGACTCCAACTATGCCCTGAAGCAACTCAGCTTAGGATTTAACTGCAGGTAAAGAGAACATTTGCAAGGATTTGGATGTGGGGTTTCTCCACAATTACATATTATATAACATCAATGTAAAAGAAAAACATGATATGATCTAAACAGGTGTCTTTAACACACACACATATACACACACACACTCTCTCTCTCTCTCTCAACAAATGTGACTGATATAAGACAACAACAACAAAAATACCAAGAAGTGTAACTGTCACTTCTGTGTTTGGACTGCAACTTTTGCTCACAGCAATAAATACAAAGGTCTATGTCACTGTATTTCACAATAAGTCATTTCTAATAGATCTTAATATCTGCTACCTTTAATGACTCCTAGGCATCAACTGTACATCCAGAGACATTAAAAATCTCATTACAATGAATTGATTAACAAAATATTAAAGAAAAGCATTCTGATCCCAGTGCTCCATTCCAAATTCTCCTGGAGTCCTTGCAGCTTGCCTGCAAGAAGAGTTGACAGAATGGAAAAGAAGGAAAGGTTACCTCACAATGGGCTCCCCAGCAGTAAGCCTTCTGGCTGTCCAGAGCCCGCCCAGAAATCACTACTATCAAGGGCAGACACCCAGAGGATGTGGCTTTGCTGGCATGACAGGTATGCATGTCATTTTGGAGCATCTGTCGTACCCACTGAAAAAATACGCAGAGACACATCTGAAACCTCTGCCCCTTCGCAAAGATTTCCAGCTGATTCTAATCCTGAGCATTGAGAACTTATTTTAAGAGACAAAGACTTCTTTAAACCAATAACCATAATTTAGAGACTGGAAGGAAGGCCCTGTGTCTAGAATGCCACACATGTTCTTCAGCTGTCCCTGGCCTTAAATCCCCCGTGGTGGCAGGTCTCTACACAAAGGGAACAGGTTTTCCACACTTAAATACCACTGTGTCAGAGACAAGAAAGGAAGTGGACCTTGAGGGAAACACGACCAAGTAGCTCTACTTCTGCTAGCTGGTGGAGGTAGCAGAGGCGGGTTTTGACCTCTCTGTTTGCAAATAATTTCTCCTGTATTGCAAGAGATGTTTTCATTGCATATTCTCCAGGCCCATTGAGAGGCCTCCAATTGTTGGTGCTCAGACTGATAACTATGTCCCTCCCCTTTAGTCCTCAACTGGAAAGCCAGGTCAGAGACTGCCAGTGCCCACTGATGTCACTCAGCTCTGAGCTCATCTCAGCCTCTCTTGCAGCTGACTGGGGTCATATAACAGAGCTCTGGCCAACAGAATGTGAGGAAAAGTGAAGTGTACCACTTGTAGGCCTGGCCCATAAAAATCTTCCCTGTTGGATCCTCGCTCTCTTTCCAAGTGGAGAGATTCACAGTTCTTAAAGAAGACAAGGACACAAGGAAGAAGCCTGCATTCCTAAATCATTTGAACAGTATTTGGCACTTGACTTGAATAAGCTATAAATATGATTGTGTTAAGCCTCTGAAGTTGTTTGTTGTAAGTTAACCTATGCTAATACTGTGATAAATTTGTTTTACTTAACCAGGTAGCTTAAACCTGTGACACTAAACTGTCTCATGTATGGAAATATGCTGCTACTTGGTACCAACAAACCCCAGGCAATGGCCTCAATTTTCTACCTTGTATTAAATGCTTTGGAAATGTAGACAGTGCTAGTTAATGAATAGCCCATAAGACCCAACGATTATCTTCTTTAAGATATGATAGGGGCCTTTCTTCCAGGTATTATGATCAATATCAGCACCCAATTTACCATCTTAACAGGGATTTCTGGACCAAAATGACTCTTTAATGCTCTATCAAATCTCAAGTGAGTGTGGTGATAGATTCCATGAAGTACATTTATGATGGGGAATAAAAACTGTTCAATTTTCCCAGGCCTGGACTATTACCTAAAGACCCAGGACACCCAGCGATGCATTCTATTTTAATTTTACACTTCAGACTTCTAGGAGTCTTGCATCTGTTTTCCAGCAGCCACATAAGACATTCTCTAATTACTTCTAAATGGAAAGCAGAGACTTTTAATTTTCTTGCATAGAACATGCACGCACTACCCACACTTCAAGTACAATGTGGTCGTCTCATTTTCTGTAAATACTGTACTTTTTCTCACTGGCAAAGAAGAGCTTTTTCAAATCAAAATAATACTCCTAAAAAAGTCAGTGTAGTTTTTTGAAGGTCAGCAAAATGAGCCTTGCCAGAACACCAGGTACTCCAATTACATGTATTTACCTGATGTATTTTTATAGGACACATAATTCAAAAATTGCAGACTGGCTTTTACACTGTATACTATGCATTTTAATAATGTATTTATTATGTTGAGCTCTTTCTTTTGTGGTTTCTTGACACTACTCTTCATTCAGAGTAGATTCCTGGTTTTCTGTATGTCAGGCCATGAAGTTAACCTTCAGCAATATAGAACACTTAAGAGTTTTGCAAGCCTTGTTTTGCATTCATTTTTCTCCTGCATAGAACACTTGATTTTTCATCTGGTTTTAATTTTATACAATGATGTAGGTAGAGGCAAAACTCTAAGACCTGGTAATTACAGCCTCATGGCAGCCCAACTGATGCACAAGAGATGTTTGCTAATTATAGTGATATGATGGTTCTCCTTCACTGAAGACTCACGGTGTTTCTTAAAGTGTCTCTTTTGTTCCTTAATCTGTTTGCTTACAAAAGAGTACAGTGACCAAACTGCTTTCTTGTAACAAAGCATGTCCCCAAATAAATGTTAATTTTATAAATTAGCCCCCCTGGGCTTTGACAACAATCTATGTCCCTACCAAATCTGCCCCCATCCTTCAAGGCTGATGATAGACTTGTGTTTCTCCACTGGCTTTACCATCTTAATTAAAATATAATAGAAGGTAATTATTCCTCAGACTAGGCAGTTGTCTCACATTTGAGTTTTTAAACAGGTTTTCATATAAGTCACTCTTTTAATGACTTGGTTTTGACCCATAAAACACTGTTGAAGGAAGACATGCTACCTTGAACCATTTTCAATTAAGGAAAGCTTTGGATGTTTACAGAAGTCACTAGAGACAATCAGTCAAAAATGAGGTTGTGGTGGGTTAAAAATGGCCACAAATTCTTGTTGCTCCTCTCATCAAGCGGTGGAATCTACTCCTCATTGCAAATCTGGGCCGGCCTCATGACTACCTTTGATCAATAGAATTCAGGAAAAGTGACAACCGGTGACTTCTGCGTGAGGCCTCAAAGACTTGACAGTGTCTACTCTTGCCCTCCTGATGCTCTGAGACACTCTTGCCCTCCTAATTGCTCTGAGACTACTGTATCAAGAAGCCTGCATGAGACTCCTTGAGTGTTCAGGACCACAGAGAGAGACAGGGGCCCAAACCCAGCACCAACTGCTAGATGAACAACCCAGACTTCTCAACTTTCCCTGAGTGAGTACACGTGACACCAGCAGAAAAACAGCTCGGATCATCTGCAGAATCATGAGAAACAATACGTCCTGAATGTTTTAAGCAACAAAGTTCGGGATGGTTTGTTATACCGCAATAATTGAAACCAAGGGGAAAAACATTGATGCAGACTTAATATTTATTTATTCATGGTGGGTACAGTTATACAATTTTGGGTGTCAGATATCACTGGAAATAAGTCCTTTAAAGATTAATTTTCGGCCGAGCTCAGTGGTTCAGCCTATAGTCCCAGCACTTTGGTAGGCTGAGGCGAGTGAATTGTCTGAGCCCATGGGTTTGGGACCAACCCAGGCAACTTGGCAACGTTTCTAGAATAAATAAAAAATTAGCCAGATGTGGTAGCACACGACTGTAGTTCCAGCTACTTGGAAGGCTGAGGCGGAAGGATCGCCGGAACCCAGCAGATCGACACTGGGGTGGCCGTTAGTGTGCCACTGCACCCTAGCCTGGGCGACAGAGTGAGACTTCAGCTCAAAAAAAAAAAAAAAGATCAATTTTAAAAGCAATCAATAAGTGGCTAATTGTGGTAAGCGCAAATATACTTTTATAGAATGAATGGGAAAATAGATTGAAATGCTACATGGATGGAGATGTATGGTTCTGGATAACGTGTCTCATGACACATGATTCAAGATGTGCTATGCCTCTAACAACTTAGACAAAAGCAAGGATGGGGTGCTCTGAAAACTGTTGGATGAAAAAAGCAACTCTCATAAGATTACAAAGGCAGTGGTGTTAAATATATAAAGGAAATGTTAATAAAATTGTTTTATGAAATATGACAGTGAAAAGGCAGTATTTCTCATTTAGCATAGTATTTTATATGTGACTTGTCTGTGATCCTAAACAGCTGAAAAAATTTTAGGAGTTGACATTTGACTACTTCAACTGCATCTGTAAAAGCTGACATAGTCAGGTTGACCCTCTCTAAACAAACACACTGAAAAACAAAACCTTGCTTTTGAATCTTATCATTTGGAAAATAAAGAAATTTATTTTCTATATTTGGATGTATGTGATGTTTTATAAAATGACAAAGCTCAGAAGTATAACAAATGATTACAGACTATAATTTGGTAGAATGTTACTCTAAGGAGGTATAAAAACTGAAACGTTATTTATTTTCTGGAAAAACACTGCAACTAACTAAATTACCTAAAAATGCCTATGTTTCCAAGTCTTAAAATCCTACTTCACCATTACAAGTGATAAATGGAATGAAATTGTCTACTCTAACATAAACTAAAACCTCTTGAGAAGCAAAGAAGTACTAAGAACTTACGAAAACCTTTAATTCCATTTATGGAAACTAATGAAAAAACTTGAGTTGAATGTCAGCAAAAAATTTTGCCTAACCCTGTGAAAGTATGCTCTAGCTGACTTTTCAATCATCTGACTCACCTGTGGTATATATATTTTTAAAACTGTACTGAAAGACCTGACTTTAGAAATATTTTTTCTTCTGTCAGAGTCACACATGTTCATTGTAGAAAATACAGAAAACTTAGGACTATGAAGAAAATATAATCTCCCTTAATCTCACTATTCAAACATGCCCAATATACCTAACATTTATTGAACGCTCACTGTTGTTCAGACAGTGGTCTAAATTCTTTATATATATTAATTCATTTAATCCACCTAAGCCTGTGAGTTATGCACCATAATTATCCCCTTTTTACATATGAGAAATGTGATGCAGAGAGACATTAAGTAACTTTTAGTTACATGGTCCAACAGCCAGTAAGAAAGAGGAGCTAGGCATTCATTCTGGTTTAAGACTGTAAGCTCTGAATCACTACATACGCTGCTGCCAGTCGGCTGGTATTCTACTGCTTTCTTCCAGTCTTTTTTCTACATTATATATGTAATATACATATATTGAACTTACATAGTGACTTTTTTGGAGGGCCCTAATAACAATTAGCAAAGTTTCACCTTTGCCACAAAGTCTTTCTAGGTATCTCCAAACACACAGTAATGTCTCCTAAATGGCTAACTTAGCAATTTCAAACATTTAGTATTTTACACTGTGGTGTTCAGCTCATTGTGTTTCATAGGTCACTAAACGCAGGGACCATATGTTATTTTTTATCTCCCAAGTTTCTGATACCATCTACATTTTTGTAAATGCTAGAAACATTTGGGTGCTAGATCATATTTTCAGTAGAGTGGTAAACTAAAATTGAGTAGTTAATTTTCAAAAAACCTTTGGAAATATTTTACAGCACCAGCTACAGATAAAAGAGATGACATTAGAATCTAAAGTTATAGGAGAAAACTGAAGATAAGAATAATCTGGAGTTTTGCTAAGGAAGAAACTATTAATGGGGTCAGTGTCATGACAGGTCTTTATAGTCCTATATGGACAACCTAAGGAAGAAAAAGTACACAATAAAATTCTTACTTTGATGGAATTACTAAACAATTACCGGCAGAGAAATGGAAAGCAAAAAAGAAATTGGCGGAAACATTTTACAGGGCTCTCGGGATGACTAGAAAGCAGCAGGTAACCAGTGCCTGGGCAAGAACCTGATGTGTTTGTTTACATGGTCGCTAAGAGCAATGGCCCCCAAGATCACACTACCTGGACTTCAATCCCAGGCCAACCACATTGTCGGAGTAGACCTTCAGCAACTGATTTTTCTGGAAGATGTATGAGCTAAATGTAAGCAAATATTTCACGTGGACCAAGACATGTGAAAAAAGGCATATTAACTTCATACAGTTATGTGGAGTGTTATCAAAATTGGTACTACGTAACCTTTAATCATTCACATCCCTTCTAAAACTAGAGTTTGCCATAGTAAAAGATACTTCCCTGTGTGCACTACGAGTGCCTGGCACTTTTCAACACTCCAAACTCTATTTTGGGTTTAAAGCTTTACCTCAATAAATGTAAACACATACAGCTCATATTCACAGACAGCTTGAAGAAGGTAAAAATGACATGCAGAGAGAAACCCCAAGGACTCATCATTGCTATTTCCAAGCATCACCAGGAATGGTGTGCTGAGACAAGCAGCATCCAGAGCAGAGAGGTGACTAGGAGGCAATTTCAGCAGGCAAACAAGTCCAGCGCCCCACACCTTGGAGGCCAGCACTGGGGTGTGAGCATGCAGCCTATAGTGTTTCCTAAGAGCCAAAAAAGAACTGTTTTATGCACATTTAACTGACCCATCACTTCCTCGGAAGCAAAAGGGCAGCTTCTGCAGGGAGATGCAGGCAGTACCTGAGAGGTGAGGGAGTTTGCTTTGATACAATCAAAGCAAAATTTAGCCTTACATTGAAAAGAAAGGGGTTATCTCATCCAGACTTTAAATTTATTCTTGCATGCTATGCTTACAATGGAAGAATTTATTCTTGTGTGCTTACAATGATGTTTGGCCCTATTTTATGTATATACACACACACATATGTATATGTATATATGTATATACACATACACACTATATATATAAACTCTATATACACACTGTATATATACACGCACACTATACACACACACACACACACACACACACACACACACACACATTTGCAGTCTTAACTGGCATTTCCAACAGATAAAGGATTCAATATTTTGTTTAGGCTTTTTGCCTCTTCCACAGCCCATTTGCAGGGAAGGGAAATGCAGTTGGCATTGACAGATGCCATGGCATGTTTTATAAAACTGGACCAACTATTTAACTGAGAACTGAAGTGCACTGTAGGGAATGAGCTCAGCAAAGTCAATCCTAAGGGCTATCACACAGAATGTGTGGTTCTTTTAACATCTAAAACAGACTATGAAAGCTGACCAGAGACCAACAATCACGCTGAGTGGAGAGGACATTTACCTGCCTAACTCATCAGATTCAGTAGCTGTTATAAAAATATGTTTATTATTTTAGAAATTAAACAATAAAACATGTATCAGGAACTAGTTACTTTCCTGTGCTTACCCAACTCCTGATTGGCAGTTAACCATTGGTGTGTTTCTTCCAACTGTTATTCTATGCACTATCTACTCCCATGTGAATTATTATTTTACACAGAAGAGACCATATTACACACAGTATTTTTAAGCTTGTTCTTTTACTTAACAAAGCATTTTGAGCTATTATGTATTTTGAGGGTTCTTCCCCCCATTAAACCTTTAAAAGAGTATTTTTTTGCTGTTTTATGGAGGTATAATTGGCAAGTAGAAACTGTATATATTTAAGATGTACAAGTTGATGTCATGGTATGTGTATACACTGTGAAATCACCACAATCAAGCTAATTAAAATATCCATAGCCTCACAGAATTACTATTTTCTTTTTGACGTTGTTTTGTATATTTAAATCATAAATAAACACTCAAAGGACACCATCACTCCACGGTACCAAGATATTGTTTTACTGAATTTTTTTCCACTATCTTGACTCTTCACTATCTGTTTTTATTTTGTCTTGTTTTCCACTGAAAAGACTGAGATGATGAGATGCCCTGACATTTAGGAAGAGTATAAGAAAAATTCTATAAAATCAGACCCTTTTTTTTTTTTTTTGGAAGAAAGGAAGGAAATATCTGTTGGGGTTATTGTTAAAAATAGCATTTTCTGAGTAGCTGATTATATGCTAGGCTTCACCCCGTGGCACATTTCTTCACAGATTTCAGAATATATGTGAGATTTTACTTGAAAACTGAACCCAACACTGTGCCTCTTCATGAAAATCTCCATAGCTGTACTCCCCATCTCCAAAGAAATACACACAAATATACAAATATCAACAACAAACTAATGGAAACAATGGAAAGGGAAGAAAGAAAAGGAAAAAAAAAATGTCCACTTAGATTATCCTGTTCATTTTATAGCATGCCTACCTACACTGGCATTCAATAGCAATAATAAAAAATTGCTAACCTTTACTGTGCAGGCACTGGGTGCCAAGTTCCTAGTATCTTTTGACAGGGCCTGGGGAGAGGTAGCTGAAGCTCCCACCAGGACTGATGATACTGAATTTGTGCTTGCTTTATCTCCTGTGCCTTCAGGGCCTTTTTCATTAAAGACTCCAGAGGTGATAATAATGGCAACTTCTTTCCTGGAAAGGTCATCATCTGAGGATCAGATGGTTTAAGAAACACTTTGGGGAAAAAAGGATCACACTGGGAAAAATCTTATTAGTAACTACGATAAAGGTTATGAAAACCAAGTTTTAAGAAAATGTTCTACAACTTTAGATACATAAGGGAAAAAAAATGCAACATGGACAAAGTGCTAACAGTTTAGACTGTTCATAAATGTCTGAGCACTTGGTAGCTACAAAGCAACTCTGTGCACATTTATTAAGTATTTACTATATACTAGGTACAAAGAGGAAGGAAATGTATCAGCCTACTACACCATAAGGAACTGCCAATGTTTGACCATTCTGACCTATAAGAAAAAGGAAATTTCACGTGGCACATCCCAGTAGGTCCAGTCTTTTGAGATACTATCAACTAGAAATGACTCAAAACATGTTGTCTACAATCTCTGGATCTTTAAACTTCTTGGCCACAGCAACATTCTGATAAAAATGCTTTTTCCTCAAAGGTTTTTAGCATATATTTTTTTCTGAGAGCCACGGCAGAGTTTTTCCCATATCATAGTGGAAGGGATATTTTGAAGGAAGATAGCTACAGGGAAGGGAGGCAGGGGAAAAAAATTTTTTTTTAAAAATTAAGTCAAAGGCCCAGATTCACCATCTGGCTTTGTCAGTCCTTGGACCACTAGAATATAAGCTCCATCCACAAGAACAGAAGCTGTAAGAGGATAGAAACCTCCTGTATTTTGGACACTATTTCCTCAGTACATAGAATAAGGACCTGCTTAGGGAAGGCACTCACTATCTGTTGGATAAATGAGCAAATCGATGAATGAATAACACTGGGAAAAATTAACCGCAGGAACCTTAGAACCTTAACCTCTGTTTCTTCACTTGGTATGATGCTACTGGGAGACCCAGTGAGGAAATTAAATGGATGATGCAAACTGTGCTTCATTATCTGTAAACTACTATGACTGGAGAATAAGGACCTGTTGGAGGCAACAAGAAATTAAGCAAATCCTACCACCACTGCATCAAATGGTTATTACCTTCTACCAGGCAAATTTCATACCACTTGAAGATACTTTTTTGATGGACTGACAACTGTCTGTCCTCAGATTATAAAAGTGCTGATCTATTCATTTAGAGAAATAACTGTAACCAAATAAACCCAGCATACTCATGCCAGTTCACTAGTGAGGAAACAGCTTCAATACAAGCTTTTTTTGTAGTAGTTTTCCATGCCATGGGATTTGGGGTAAAGCTCAGATTTCAAGGTTTCACAGTATGTAATTCAGACTGCTTCCCAACTTGTCTAAAATGTTTTATGGTTGCTATGAATTATTTCAAAAATTCTGCTGAGAATGGCTCTCCCATTCACATAGACACAAAAGATGCATAGGTAATATTTAAATGTAATATCTTCATGTTGAAGCTAACCAAAGACTTTATCAAATATCAAATTCTGTTTCTGAAGATGCATGCTTGGAGTTGATATAATTTATGAATGAGTGGATGATTTTTAAATTACATTGTACGTGTCCACATAAAGACATAAACATACTCAGGAAAAAGTCTGAGTCCAGTAGATGGACGACGGGTCCAGCTTATCTCCCCACTGCATGCCTACGCATTTCCATGCACCCAAGTTCTGGCCTCTGAAAGCCACAGAACCATCTTACATTGAGAAACAAGCCAGGAAGTGCAAAGATGAGGCTGAAATTCTAAGCTCTTGAATGGCTTTCCATAATTCATCATCCTAGGACACAGGAGGAAAATACTCCACAACCTCTCCCTAACTGAACTCTGGAAATAGGTAGATTCATTTCATTTCTGTGGTTTTGCAGAGTAAAAGCTCTGGAGTCATAATGGCAGTAGGTAGTTTTTTCCTTAAAGCTTATGCCTTTCTTGATGAAGAAAAACTAAACACTCAAAGATGTCATTAAATGATAGTAGTGCCAACAATACCACCCTGAAGTCTGGTTTACAGTTGTGGGTGCCTCTTTCACCATCTCAATGAAAAGACACAAGTCACTGGTACAAAGAAAACTCCTTGGTAAGAGTCTGTAGCCTTAGAGGTATAGCATAATGACCTATGAGTGGGTGGAGATGGGCACAGCTTTAGGGAGCTCCTCCTCTGAGTTTCTGGTCCAGGTGTAGCCATCTATCTGCTCTAGCTCACAGGCCAGAGGGAAGAGGCAGCTGGGAAACAATTGTAGGGAGTCAACTGGCTGCCTTCAAGAGAAGCTGAGAGTGAGACCAAACTCACTATCACGAGGGGCTTAAGTGGGATTAGTGCCTACTTCCATGGCATCAGAAAAAGAGCAAAGATGATCATTTCTCTTGTTGCTGAAGCTGTGAGTCTTCTGCAGACTCACACCAGAGGTGGGTCAGCCCAGAGCCAGAGTCAGTCCCAAAGCTTGATTTTATTTACTCTTGGCATGTCTCAACTTCCTGGTTCTAAGGGGAAGAGGGGTAGGAAGAGGGCTAAAAATCTCATAAAAAGGTTCCAAAGGCTTCTTGGACACCAAAGAGCTCTTACAAAACTACATTTTGATGAGCTACATGTAAATGAATCAGAAACATATGGATTTCATTTCCTTCCTAATACACAGAGGTTTCAGAACAGAGAGGTGGGGGAGTCCTTGCCGAGATGAGTCTGGGCTCTGACAAAAACATTAAAGTGGGAGAAGCTTCAGACATTTGCTAAACCTAAATTAAGACTAGGACAACACCCCCGCATCCCTTCCTCTGTGGGCCTTTGGCATCCACCAGTCAACCTTAGATGCTCATGAGAGCAAGCCAACACTGCATGCCCAAATCTGACAAGCACTTGGTGTTTTCTCTTATGATTTTTGAGCACTTGGAAGTTTTCTGTAGTGGATATTTTGCTGGCTGCTGGGAATCACGAAGCAGAAGATATAAAAATGCCATGTCCTCAAGATTCCATAAAGGGAACGCAGGCGGTGTTTCCCTAAGAGATGAATATTCAATATGCCAAAGCAAAGGAGGAATATTACTTCTGAGCTAATTTGAGGCTCTCTGTAACACCATAACCTGGAGCCTTGACTGTTTCATGGGGAGCTCAGCCTAGCTGACATCTCTGAGACATGGGCTAGGGAGAGAGCGGGCAGTCATCCACACTGTATATCTGTGATCTTGGCCTCTGCCTTTTCACACAAGTGTTTAGTAAGCTAATGAATTACAAGAGGACAACAAAGAAGCTAGGAGTATGAGCTTTCTGCAGTGAGCCACTCGATAGGGGTCAATCATTCAACACCTGTTTTGGCTAAACATTAAATGGACTGTTTTAATTTTACATGTCAGTAAGCCAGCATGTCCAAGTCAAGGAAAGGGATTCTCCCCAAAGAAGGAAAAAAAAATAAAAATAAATAAAAGCAGGAGCGCAGATGCTGGTTAGGAAGACACAAGGAAAAATGGAAAACAGGCACGTGTTACAAAGGCAGGCAGTCACAAGAACTGATGAGAAAGCACTTTAAAACAGCCAGAAAAGAGAGAAAGTGGTACAGAAGATGACACCTGCCCCATGCAAAGCATAAAGCTGGCTGTCAAGACAAACATCAAACATCACAAGAGCCATTTTCTCTTGATAGGTCAAATGGTTGGTGGCATATCTCTTCTCGCCTCTGAACACAACTAAAATCACTTTCTGTTGATAATAACGCTAAGCTTAATTATACAGAGGTTGTACTTGAACATTTCCTTCCTTATAGCTAAAGCGATGCCATTATTTTTAATTTAATTGCAGAATAAGGGTGCTCTGTTCGTGAAGTCCAGGAATTGCTAATATAACAATGGTGAATGCAATGGCAGTGCACGACTTCAATTTTCATGATTACTATTAATTAGGGGTCTGTCGAATGGATAGAATAGGCTCTTTTCTTTTCTATCAGCCGGCAAAGGGCACTTTATCCAAGAAGTTGTGTGGCAGGAAGGAAGAGTGAGTCAAGTTGCACTGTCTGCTGGAGGCTTGGGTTCAAAGTCCAACCCTGCAGGCCCAAAGCCCAAGTCTTCGAACACAGAACAGACACTTATACAAGTTCATGCTTCCATAAAAGTCAACTAAGGACAAATGGACAGCAATGCAGCAAGTATCCTACTGGCACATAGCAAAGATGGCTTCCCAGAACGGCCAAACATTTTAAAATGAATTTTTCACATAAAGATTGAGAAAAGCATTTAGAAAAGGAAATGGGATTAAAGTCCCAAGAATTACAGGAAGAGAATGTTAGGGTGTACATTTAAATGAGAAATGGATATGTCTCACCAGAGACTGTATATTTTGCAGCTGAACTGCCCTTCTTGGGGGTCCACATACCATGTCTAAGGCATCTTTGTACTTCTGTGACTTATTTCACGCTGTCCAGAGCATTAGAAGTGTTTCTATTAATCTCTTCCCAAGTTACATGTCTCAGTAAAGCTGCATAGTCCATGGGTAATGTGCTAGACTTAAGAACAATTCCATGGACGCTTATAGTATTTTCTATTTAAACAACAACATCTAACCTGCCTCTAATCCAATTCCTTTCAGATCCTGGGCCCTGGCTACCTGCTGGTTAATGAGGATGCTGGCTTATGAATGGGGAAATGCAATATTCTAATATTTGTGCCTAAAGTAGTTGTTTTACTAAAAGCAGCACTGGGTACTTATTTGTGTTGGCATCTTTTTTTTTTTTTTTTTTCGGTTATACAATCATATAATGCTTCTGGAGGCCAGTGGCTCTCCAAGTGGGTTCCCAGAACTAGCAGTAGTAGTAGCAGCAACAACATCAGCACCTGGGAACTTGTCATAAATGCAAACTCTCAGGCCCTACCACCCCAGACCTAATGAACCAGAAATCGTGAGGTGTGGCCCAGTGGTCTGCATTTTAACAGGCCCTTTAGGTGATTCTGTTGCACGCTCATATTTGAGAATGACTGCTCTAGGGCACTGGTTGTACATTATAAATACCTGGAGAGTTTTTAAAGCAACCAATACCTGGTCCTACCCTAGACCAATTAAACCAGAAATCCCTGAAAGTGAGGACTGGGCATCAGTCTTTATTTAAAAGCTCCCCAGCTGATTTTACTGCAAAGTCAAAATTGAAAACCACTGTTGTCAGTAAGAAGGTCTGTCTTGCACAGCTTCAAGCCAAATCTCATAGCAGCAGACATTTCCAATGACTACAAGCTGTGGTCCCAAAGCAGCTTTATTATTGCAGATTAAGTGCTGCTTTCTATAAATTAAAGCTTGCCTGTGTACTGTGGCTTCCGCCCAAAGATGTCCTAATACTAGGTTTGTGGATTATAAAGAAGTAGAAGTGTGAATGATCAGGGCAAGGAAAGGATGAATAAACTAATGATGAAGGAAAAAAAATTCAGTTTTCTCAGACTTCAGGAATCAGCAGGTTTGTTGGGATAAAGGTCATGGGAACCACAATATTCTGAAGTGTCTCTGCCCTGCAGAAGTGGAGTGTCGCAGAATGTTCTCTATAGTGTCTATAATGAGCATATCAGAAAGAAAACCATTTAAAACTAAACAATATAGAAAAGAGCTCTGGATGCTTTCAAGGAAAACCTCGTGTTTAAAGTGATAAGAATTTGAGCAAAACAAGATTATTTGGGACTAGTAAACCAGCTACACACCCATATGTGCAGAGTCCCACCTGGCTACCACTTTGTGAGAGGTTGGTTCTAGCTGGCAGAGTCCCAGGCACCAGAGAGCGGACAGGTTCCAACCCCATCTTCTCACAAGCTATTCGTGGCGGAATGCACCCATTTCCAGAAGTCTGAAGCACAGCCCGCAGGGAATGCTGGTCACCACTGAGGAATGTAGTGCTCTGTTTCACCTCTGCTTTCGCATCTGTAAAAACTGAGATGTCTATCTCACTTCAAATACAATTCAAAGCTTATGCTTGGGAAAGCCCTGCTCTAAAGAGTCAAGTCTTAACCTTCAACTTCTTTAAAGATGGGCTCAAGTGTGCATTTTTGCATACCCTTATCTCTTAATAACTCTTCCCATGCCTTCAATTCATTATTAATATTCCACTTAATTAAGAATATTCTTTTTTCCCTAGACTACAGATTATAGACTTGCCAGCACTGTATGCTCTTCAGTTCAGGTTCTGCCTTGCTCACCTTTTTAAAGTCCTTCAGGGCAAGGGCTGTGTTTTGTTTTGTTTTTATTTTTCATTTATTTATTTTATCTTAAAGATGTGGGGTACAAAGAGGTGGTCATCATACAGGTAAAGTTTGGGTCTACCTTTGGTCCCCACTTTGCCTGGTTTGAGATCAGGTACCCTTATTGATGTCTGTGTTTGTTTTGAAATTAAAAGTCCAAATAGCATCTGCCTTGCAGGGCCTGGAGGCACTCACCAGCTGATTCTTTCCTTTTCCTCCTTTGAGCATGATTTCTAAATCCATGCTATTTCTATCCCAATTCTCCACTGTGGAGCTCACTCTGACCACATCAACTCCTCTTAATGCAATGAGTAGTTTATTTCCATCTTAACTTTGTAGTTCACACGGAAGAGAAACAGTACAGCCCTGGATGTGAAACACAAACTTTGAAGTCAGACCAATAGGGTCTCACATTCGACTGGTCCCCTTACAAGCTGTATAACTTTAGTAAAATCATTTTGAGTTTTTAAAGCCTCAGTTTCGGCATCTTTAAGGTGGAGACAGTGATGTCACCTACTTAGAAGATTATGATAGTACAAGGAATATTGTCTTGCATGTTTGACTCAATGTAAGAAAATGTCTTTGAAAATGCACAAAAATGGGAGCCAACTTCAGAACAGTTATTACACATCTGGGAAGGGAAGAAATGGGATCCACTAGAGTTAGAAATGAACTGCTGTCTGTCCTCTACAGTAGTTTCTACCTTAAACAACTTCTAAGCCATTATAATGAAATGTCAACACTTATTAGAATATGCCCACATCTATGTTTTAGTCACTTTCCACTGAACTTGAATAAATTAAAATATCTGATGAAAACCAAAATAAATCTAAGAAAAGCAAACACAACAACAAAAACAAAAGCATACATATAACCTTTAGGTTTTATTACCACTCTTGCCAAAAAATAAACATAAATCATGAACTACACAGAAATCATGTTTTTAATTATTTTCCAAAGGTATGGTTCTGTCAATTTTCAGTTTAGATTTAATTTTGTCACTTCTGTTGTGGCTAATTAAGGAAATGTTTGCATTTTTTGAGAAATGGATACTGAAGTCTGCAGGAAGAAAGTGACACACTCTTGGATGTGCTTTGAAATCCTTCACCATAGAAAGAAGAGAGGGAGGGAGCCAAGGAAAGCAAAAATCAGGATCTTTATTGAATGTCATGTTGTTCAATATTGTTTGGCTACATTTCAATGTTCAATGTTGTTGTTCAATGTTGCTCTGGCTACATTTGAAAATTACATAATTATTTCCCTACTTCTATTAGAAGGCCACAGAGAAAATCCTGAAAGTGGTAAAGGGACATGTTTTAGGATGCCACCCCTTTGAAACAGTAGGTGAAGCCTTTGCTTACACCTGTACATGGTTTTATTTATTTTTCACAGCAACACAAAAGCCTTTCTCCTATTATACCCATGAGGCCCAGAGAAGGTTAGTAATTCTCAGCACCATACTGCTAGGAAGTGGCTGAACTGAAATACCCATGCATGTCTAAGCAACTCTGATGCTCATGACCTGCCACTCCTCTTCACTGCCTCTCCTTCTTTGTGGGCAGTCCTCCCTACTCTGAATTCAGGGTCAATTCTACAAAGGGAAATACTCCAATCACCAAGGGAACATTCATTTTCTCACTTCTTTCTCAAGTCCTCTTCTTCTATCTCCACAGTTACTTATCTTTCCAGACCTCAGTTTCCCCATCTAAACATTGCCTTGGATTTCTTATGGGAATTAAAGCCGTATGTGTATGTATGTATATATCCCTACATACCTATGTACCTTAGAACAGTCCCTGGAACATCGTGTTATATAAATAATCACTTTCATACTTTTTCTGCCCAAGTAACTTTCTCACTACCCAAAACTTTCCCCCTCATGAAGTATCTTAATGGCTAACTTTAATTGGATAATCACTGCATCTAGGCAGCAGATTCACTGGGGAGTTTACACAATTATTTCATTTATTCCCCATGTCCCTGTAAAATTAGGATATTTTCTTTTCTGGGAGAAATATGAAATACAAACAGCATATATTTTTGGTGTATATCAGGTTTCTGTACTTGCGTGTGTCCATAATAGCTCTCAAAAGAACAGTACATCTTATCAACTAATTACGAAGAAAACAAGAGAAAGATGATTCAAACACTATTGATAAGACATAACTGTTTGTGTTAGTGAATTTTAACTAGACCCCTCTGATGTCTACTTAATTATCTGCCCAAGGAAAAGAGAGGCTATTGCTTGGAAGAAGTATGATTAATAAACACTGTTTAGAATTTGAAGATACTCAAGTAAGGTATTGGGAAAACAGATCCTCAGAATGAAGGTAAATATTTCTATTAGAGGATAAACAGAGCACAGTCCTACAGAGCACTGTTGCTCAGTGTGATGACTCATGCATCCTCAGCCTACTGAGACACACTGTGGATTACACAGCAATAAACAAAACCTACTGTGCGCTCACCACTGTGGCTTGAAGTCTCTGGCAAGTAGAGAAGCATCCAGCGACCCACCCAAGCTTAAATAACTTAAAGAGGTGAAACTAATATGTAAAATAGAATAATTAGGGACTAAGGAAAAAAGTGTTTTGAAAACGCAAACAAGTAGTACAAAGATAATTAACATTGTTTACACAGCTATCTCCTTTATTCCTCTTGATTCTCTGAGGTAAGAATTATTATCCTCATTCTATAGATGAGGAAACTAAAGGTCAGCAAAGTGAAGTAACACAGACCCAGCATTTGAACTCAGGCCCTCCAATGCCACAGTTCATATTCTTAAGTATTCTACTGTGTGACTTCAGAACACAAGGACAAAAATCAGTACAGATTAGCGTCGTTGGCCAAGGTGACAGGGAGGAGATTACCTTGGGCTCTGGCAAAGGACGGGAGGATTTTGGATAGGTGAGGAGATGCTGAAATATGTATGGCACATCTATGACAAGGAGGCTCATCCTGGCCAGAGTCACACAGGGTTTAAGGACTTAGGGAAAAAAGAAAGATGGGGGTGTGGATCAAGAAACCTATAACTGTAAGCAAATATCTCACTGGCAGCTGGAAATGCACAGTGGAGGCCCAGGAAGTCTAGAAATTTGGGGTTACCAGCACAGAACTGCCGACTTTAGATTGTATGTGGCTTTAGATGGAGAATAGAGGGCCAAGGACTGAGCGTGGAGAATGGCCACCACTTAGGGCAGGAGAAAGGACTAGTGAGCAGGAACCTGTATTTAACAGTTTTATATACACCTAGATGGTTCTATTTAGATTCAAATCCCAGCTATGAAGCTTACTTGTTCTGTTACATTGGTCAAGTAGCAAAACTTCTCTGCACCTCACTTCACTCGATTACAAAACAGAAATAAGAAGGTATATAAGAATATTCTTCTCATAGGATTGTTGTGAGAATTAAAAGACACATTAGTGATTTTTTAAAAAATTCCCGAGCCTTGTAAGTGTCTGCTCGCTGCTGTGGTCATAATCATTGTCCCTCTTCATACAAGCACAGTCTACAGCATCATTTGTAATAATGAAAAATTACAAACTATAATGTACATTCAGAAGAAAATGGCTAAGGAAATAAATATCTGTACCGTGGAGTATCATGCAGCAGCTTAAAAAACTGAGGTAGAGTTTTATATATCCCAACCTTATCATAGACATAAAGGTAAGAGAAGTAAATAAGCCAAATCCTAGTGTTTCTACTCACTATGACAAGGCAGTGACCATGATGTTTCATACAAACATCCTCAGTGACTCAGTAATTTTTTCATTAGAATGAATCTCTGCAGAACTCTACATGGTAGGATGAACAGTTTACCAGACTTTACCAGACTGATGCCTTTAGCCTGGCTAAGCACATGGTGAGACTTGAACCCGAGCCCTCAGTGGCAGGGAAGGGACCAGACTGCAACAGGCCTGACTGGCTGCTGCCTAATTTAATCACCAGACAAAGCAGATAAGTTGCAGAGGGGATAGAAAAATTAAACAAGTCTGTTTTTGCTTTTCAGAGGCAATTAGGGATTTATAGCCAAAGTGGTGTTATTTCTTGAATCAGAGCCGGTAATTTTTTTTTTTTCTTTCAGAGAAGATGATTATACCATAATCACTGACATTTCTTAAAAAAAAATAAAAAAAAAAATCTTGGAACCACCACCACTTTATTTCTGTAGAACAAGCATGAGTACTAAAACCTCCCTAAGTCACTTGGGACAATGAAGAAAATTTGAGTGTGAGGCCCTGGGGAAGCTCTCAGAAGGAACACCTTTGTTCTCAAAGTAGAACAACAAAAACAGCTGCAATGGTTGTAGAAATGCAGAGCCATGCTCTGAATCCACAAACCCATAGGGAGAACCCTAATTTGCAGAGATTCCTAAAGTCCAGGATGTTTAAAAAGAGTTGACTCTCTAAAATAATTAAAACTTCCCCACTGACATTTTGTTAAAAGTATTGTTCTCCTTGGCATACCCTTTCCTTATGAAAAATACGGGCTGTCTTCAGGCTTGCTCCAGTATGATGACCTCCAATTCCACATTGCTCAAGTCTGAATCAACAGCATGTGGACAAAGTCCTATACTTTGGGAAGATAAAACTGACAGAAAACATATACAGTGAATTTACATGGTAGGAAAACTCTGAAAAGATCAAAGTTCAGGACCTGAACTTTGGAGAGATGTAAGGGAGGAGTCAGTGGTAACCTTGGTTCTCTGTTTCTGAATTTAAAGAAACTATTGTATAAAAATAAAAAGAACAGACTTAAACACAAGACTGTCTATAGCTGGATTCATGTCTTCCTTCCTTGTCCTTATCCATAACTAATACATACATAAATTCGAATCTAAGTCCAGTACTTAATACTTAATTTCTGAAGAAGGTGATTCAGAAAAGGCAATAATCACAAAATATGCTTAAGGATTCATAAAAGAAAATTCCTAGAAATGCTTCCCACCCCCTAACTTTCTTTCCTAAATCCTCTTAACTTTCAATGTCCTCATCCTGAAAATGAATATAATAATTAAAAATTCACTCTTTCCTCTTTGAAATTTTTCTAGTGACTTCAACACCAAGAAAATCTCAAATTTAATAAGCAACGATCATAATCTATGAAAGTTTTACCAAAAAAAGTTTAAATAAAAAGTTGAGACTATGCCAAAAAATAGTTTCAGAGATTAATGATATAAAAGTTACATAAAACAGCACACTATTATTTATAATAAGAATTACATTAAAATATAATAAGCATATAATAATACACAGAATAATGTAATTTAGCCCTTTTCCTGTTGGCAAATGTAATGTTATCTCCCCCACAAAATCACTATCAAAATGCACATAAATATTTCTATCAAAAGATTTCAGAAAGCTAAATACTGTAAAGCAAAGAGAGGTCAAATGACCTGTCAAAGGATCATATTTTTTTTTCCTTTGATGAATAGTTACCAAGGGCTTCAGGGTACCAGGTATGGTGCCTGGTGCTGGGGATACAATGATGGAAAAAACAGGAAGAGGAAGACATCAATCAAATAACCCTACTAATACATAACTAGAAACTGTGGTAGGACAACTGTACAGTGCATGGAAGTGATTTCATGCCAGGAATCAAAGGCAGCCCTGAAGAAATGAAATCTGAGCTGTTCTCTGAAAGACACCATAGGTCACATAGTGAGTCAGCCAGGGACTCAAGTACCTTCCAGCCCAAGGGTCTTCCCTACAAGTCTCTTTCAAGAATGTTGGGGGCAGTGACTCAAGGGCTCTGTCTGGAATTCCCGAGTTATGAGCACCTGACTGAGAAGCAGTCCTCCTTCCCTCAGCTGCCCCTTGGAATCTGTCTAGACTCCTCTTCCCACCCCTTCAAGGTGCCTCTGGGACTGTTCGTGTCCTGCCCCTCCCATTACTTAGGGTTTATGATAGACACGCAGCAGCAGGGTTGCTCTTGGCAGATAAGGGAGGATTTATCCATCCTTCTTTCCCAATCCCCCTGCCTCTGCACCTAGACCCTGCACAGAAGTTAGTCAAAAGCTACTCCCTCTCTTATCCCTTCCTCCCAGAAATTTCATAAGTAAAAAACACCCAAAACCTTGCCTTTCCTCTCACAAGGAAAATTTCAAGAGTTAGAGTTCCCGAACTCAAAAGCAGCCCAATGATGGGAAGCCAGCTGCTTTAAAAAAGAAACAACACAAGTACTCTTTATTTTATAAGACCTTTTCCATTTCCAGGGGGAATAATGCACCATATTAAAGATAACAGCTGCTTCAAGTTAATAAAATCTGAATTATCTTTGCTTGGAACCTGATCACTAGTTTTAAGTTAAGAAGCTGAATTTCTGTGATTATGTCTCATTTTATGATATGAATTCCTCATTCTTGTAATGGTAATAAAATTGAGCATGTGGTTATTCTTTATTCCCAGTTTAGGCTAATAATGATGCACTTTAAATCCAAGGCATCACATTATAAACTATGTAATCAAACTAATGATTATAAATAATATAAAAATAATTACAAATCTGGAGTTTATCTCAGCAATTTTTAACCAATTAATCTCACTGGTGATTTGTGCTATTTAATATTTAAATATATCTTCTGTCTAATGATTAACATTAAATTTCTGAAAAATATTTAAATATATGGGAGACTATATTGTTATAATGATTTTAAAAGGCATGCAACTTAATAAGGTCTTAAGACATTGTTTCAAATTATTTAATTGACTCTGTAATCAGTGAATTTTAGAACATTAAGCATCTAGCTTTAGAACACTAATTTTTTCTGTGCAAAAAGTAAAAGAAAGAACACACCAAAATAATAAAGAGCTTATCTCTAGGTGGTGGGATTTCATTTTTTCATATTTTTTTGTACGTTTTATAAAACGAAAGTGTGCAACTATTACAATTTGAAAACAAAGTTTATATCTCTAATACATGTTTCTTCTTTAGGACCAAAGAAATCAAATATAGGAAGCCTGTTTCCAAAAATAGTCCTCTATTGTATAATCAGTTATGTTTAATGAAAATAAAATCTTTGGCTAGCTCTATACTACTGAAGGAAAGCTGTTTGGGTATGTGGAAAAAAAAAAAAAAGTCTCCTGGAGAATATCTGAAAAGCCAGCAGGCAGACAATTTTTTTAAAAAGCAATAGTATTAAAATTAATGTAAATGTCCTAATTTTTATACAGTGTGATAGAGAGTTCCTACTAAGGTATAAGTGTTATTGGATGGTTCAAAAATATTGTTTGAAAAATGAAATTTTCTTACTCTAGAATAAAACAATTCTAAGCCCTTAAAAAGTCCAAATTATGGTCAACTCTAGAGTATTCACTCCATCAAAACAGAAATATAGGCAAATAACAGATAAATTAAACGATTCATCCCTCATTGGCCTCTTGCAGTCAGAGGTACAAGGAGCTATCCAGACACAGAAGTGTGAGCATGCAAACTCTCCTTCTTCCTCCTTTTCCTGTCCCTCCCTCTGTCAGGGTCTGGGACCCAGGGACCTGAGAAGGAGAAGTGAGAAGTAGGCAAACACAGCAGGCTTCCTACAGCCCTTGCAAATGCGAATAGCAGGGAGGGGTAAACTAGAAATTTTAATTGCCCAGATATGCTGTGTAAGTGTTATAATAACCTCTTAAGTTATGTCCTCTCTCATAAGCCTGTGAGTTTCCACAATGACCCCACAAGCCATGAACACCTGAGGTCTGCACTGTTTGACAGCCTATGCAAGAAGATCACAAACGTTTCCAAGGACATGGGGCTGCTCTGCTTGGCAACCTGCCCGATGCTGCAAGTTTACCTAAGAACTGTTGATGGAATTAACTATACAAGGAGGAGCACCAAAAAACTGGAATTATCTTTTGGAGGGCAGGCTCCTTGTAGTACAGGCTTCTCTCGCTAAGTAAGCATTCTAGGAACCCACTGGCATCAATGTACCAGCTAGCATTGTTTGTGAGAGGCTGCTTTCCGCTTCAGTGATTTTTTTTTTTTTTTTTTTTTTTTTTTTTGAGATTCGTTTGCTCATTTTATGATGGGTGATTTACAAGCATACCTGCCCACATTATGCTGAATGTTCAGCAGTTTTTGACTAAAATACGCCATGCCCCTGTGTGCCACCTCCCTATTCACCGGATCTTGCCCCCAAGTGACTTTTATTTGTTTATTTGATGAAAAAGTCCTCAAAGGGAAATGTTTTGCCAATGTAGAAGAGGTGAAACAAAAACTGGTAGAGGAACTAAAAGGCATCAAAGTTGAGTTCAGAAGCTGTTTTGAGCAGTGGAAAAAGCGTCATTACTGTGTCAAATGGAGAGTACTTTGAAGGTGACTGACATTGAAACATGTAAGAATACACAATGTTTTATAAGTAAATTCTATTTTTATGGGGTTCCCCCTCACATGTTTCTTACTAGGCTAAGGATTCAAGAGAAATGTGTTGAAGTTCCTATTCTCAAGAAGGATCCAAACACATTAAACAAAGTCACAATTAACCACAATTAGCAAGGGGAGGAGGAGGTCATGGCCATTCTTGGGCTGATTTCTTTCAGTGGGTATGGAATGCCTGGTTAACAATGTCTTTCCTAACTCAAAGGCTTAATTGAGAGTTACTCAAAACTTTTTTTTTTTTTTAAAACAATTTCACAGTTTCAGCCCAGCAATGTGTTTTACTTTATTTTCTTTTGTTCCCAGTGCTATTTTATGAGGAAGTGGGTAATGGGAACCCCAGATGATAATGGTATTAATAAAAGATTAGGTTACTACATTAAATAAGACCTAATCTACAAAATATGTCAGAATAGGAATCCAAACAAAAAACCCTTCAGAACTTGTCTAAGGAGCTTACATTAAGAAGAAGCTCTCTGGTGCAAAAGCATCTTCAACATCTCTCACACACTCGCTAATCTCCCCATGTGCACAAGGGTTTCAGGCTTTAAGGCCTTCAACTGGTCTGGAGACACTGTTTCCCTTACACATTAATGCTACCTTCTAGCCATGCAAGTGATACTAGATTCTTATTTGTACAAGAAAAAGACTGTTTGCTTTTAAAATAAATTTACATTTGAAAAGAGTGGATTTAAATAAAAACATTAAATAACAATGTGAACAGTAAAAGAATTGATGGTGGTGTCTAAATGACTGAAGTATGGCCAAGGCTAGAATGTAGTTTCAATGTGTGTGCAACTAAAAAACAAAATAAAATGAATGCCTAAACAACTGGAAACTATCTCACCACAATATTATCGTAGTTCTTCCTTAGAGTCAATATTTACATTCAAGGAGAACATGAGTAGATGGTTCATTTACAAAGCATGCATAATATTTTCTGTTGGGGCCGAAGCAGCCTTGCCTTGCCCATTGTCCCTAACATGATGTAATCAGCAAGGGGACATCTCCCAGAGTCTGCTCCAGACAGTGCCTGCTCTCAAGGTAACCAACAATCTTAGGTATTAACATGACTTTTATCCAATAAGGCTTGAAACCTTTTAAACCCTTGAAACCTCAAGAGAAGAAAAACATGTTGGAGAGCCCCTTTTATGTGCCAAATGCTGTGTGGGACAACTTGCACACATCTTCCAAATTTGATTGCCACAAGAATCCTATCATTTAGCTTCATTATTGCTCCCATTTTACTGAAGAAGAAACAGAGGCTAAGAAAGACGGAGTGGAATAAGGGGCAGAATTCAACCTCGAGGCTGGATATTCCCTACCACCTACCTATACAAACAAGGGTATGTTTGGGAACAAAATCTTTGGAGACCAATTTTTATATACAGACAATGAAACAAGACCATCCACATGAAAATCTGTACCACTCCACTGTATATGTGGTAGAAGAACTGGGAAATCATTTAAGCATATCTACTCAATGGCATGTCAGGCATATTTTGCTCCATAACTGGAAATACTCAACCTACTCCCCATTCAAAAGAGTTAAAAGGTACTTTTGCAAACTCAACTGTGTCTGCCTCTTTTCTCCTCATCTTGATGGAAATGTCCTTTCGCAGATGGATCTCTTTTCATCAGCATCAGATTAATTTTATGGAGACAGAGGTTTTAGAACAGAGATATTTCTGTGTTAGCACAGCCAGGGCTCAGCCTCTCTCATGGTTTGGAAAACTGCATTATTAAGAATAAGACTCCTTCATACAGAAAGCCCCCTGGCTCCTGGTGACCATCAGGAAGAGTCATGGCTCATGTGCTTCAGGCGAATTGGGCACATTTGTGTACTCAAATCTATTTGCTAGGTCTAAATGGTGTCAGTCAGAGAAACAGGAAGACAGGGGAAGGGAAGAGAAGGACCAGAAACTATGTAAACAGCTTATCTGGGGAAACCATTTAAAAATTAAGTGAATTTGCTTATTAGCAGAACAGAACCACATAAAGGGATACAATCAACTTTCTACAAAGGCTGTCTCACCTTCAGTTAGGAACCCTTTATTTCTCACTGATCTACCAGACGGCTGAATAAAATACGTAATTTGTTTGTGATTTAAAACCCTGGATCTGCCAAGCTGTTTGGTGGAGCTGCTTTTAAAGAGAAGTGGCAAACATTCTGAGAGTTTCCAATTTTTCAACCATTAGGGCTCACCCTCTCCTAGACAAACTCCAGCACATTTTCCTTCTGTCACAACTGCAGTGATTCGAATCAAGCTGCATTGTTTTCCAGGGGCTATGAGGGAAAGAGCATTCCAGTTGATTACTCAGCATTTCAAGAAGAGAAAAGGTTGATGTACTCACCAGAGAAAGCTGGAGTGCAGAGGTCTAGAACTTCCAGGGCAAGGGATGTTGTTTCTAACAGAGACGTCTCAAGTGTATCCTAAACATTTGGGCGCCGGAGTGCAGAAGCTTTATTTTTCAGCATCTGACATTCTATCTAGTCTGTTTACTTGCAAGGATACCGATATCATCTGAGAAAGGCTCAACTGAACTACTGTTGCAAAATAATGCACTCACATGATAAGCATAGGAAAGGAAGCTGAGAATTCACATGCATCTTCACACGTGGATGCTTGTGCACTTGTCTACCCACCTTCAGACACGTGTTTGGTGGGAAATTTTAGCCGGAACTCATGGAATCCTGTGTCTCCATTCCTAGACAATCAAACTGAAGAAAATCCGTTCCTCATTTCTTAATAAGAATCTTATTCTTAATAATGCAGTTTTCCAGACCATGATTGATTTTAAACACATAATCACAATTTGGTACCATTAACTTCACAGAGAAGCCTAAGTTATCTTTTATGCTGGAAAAGCTGTTTGTCTGTTTTCTATTATGAATCCATGTGAGCTTGCTGAATTTCAAGAAGATACATCTGCTCCCCAAATTCCACTGCCAACACTCATGGAGAAATTTATAAATTTTGGTCAAAAACCATCTTTTGATCTGATTTCTAATCCCTAAAGCAGCATAGAAAAGCCTGAATCCTCATGACATTCTCAGAGATATATGGACTGACATATCTCAGTGTTCCCTCCTTACTTCTCTGTACTGCAGGAGCTAACTGACCCTTCTCTGTAATGCACGAATGTCAAACAGATTTTAAAAGTCATGAGAACTTCATTATAGCCACCAGGGTCAAAACTAATACAAGAAATCTCGTAAGTCTGGGTGACAGAGTGAGACTCCAACTCAAAAAAAAAAGAAAGAAAGAAAGAAAGAAAGAAAGAAAGAAAGAAAGAAATCTCGTAGGTGAATGTAATGTAGAGAGTGTGCACTCCTGTGGGACCTCCTGTACAAGGTGGGCATGAGATGCCTCTCCCGGAAGACTGACACAAGAAACCCCTGGTGTCAGGAGGTGTTTCATTAGATTGAAATTAGACATGGTTTCCAGAGTTCCTTTGAAAATAGCAAAAAAGGCTTCATTCCCTGTAACCACAGACACACTATGTCATGACTCAGACCTCACTTTGCTTTTGGAGAAGCTGTGCTATAAAACCATCCTCCCACCCTGTGAACCTCTATTTACAAAGGTCAGCTCCATTTAACTCACGCCATCTACTTTTTCTGGCCTTCTTCATTGGGTGCAACTGCTTCTGAAGCTTACATAATTTGGGGCATAAAAGATGCATGTTAGCTACCCCACACCCACAAGTCAAAGCCTGAAGCCTGAACAGACAGCACAGCAACCTGGCTTTTGGCACAGTCGTTATGTAATTTTTTCTCTTTTTAATTTGGGAAGAGAAGAAGAGAGTTCTTTATCAGAAAAGGTTCCAAGACACACGTCTCAGTTGCTTCTCACCTTAAGAATGAAGTATATCTTCTCTAAGTGGTTCTGTCAACACACAACATTTCTAAGTCAGTTTAGCCCTTTCTTCTACAAATAGAAAACACATTTTCCTACCTTCCAGTGGTACTTATTTATCCACAGGCTGCTACTTACTGAATTATATTTTCTGTTTTAAAAATGGGGATGAGCTAGAAAAATCAAAAGCTTTGTTTAGCAGACTTATAGAAAGAACATGCCTCTTACAATCACATTTACACAGACTAAAACCTTGTGTTAAAAAAAGTTACCTGTTTTTCACATCTGAATGTGTTGATTATTTGGAATCTTAAGTCTGACTTCTGAAGCTACCATTTTATACAATTTTATTTATAATCAAGAAACATTTGTCTACTGTGAGCGTCTATACATTTCCTATGACAGGTAATAGATTTTTCAAATGCCTGAATTTTCCACCAACTTACTGCAGAGTTAAGTAGCTGTGACAGAGACCGAATGGCCATCCATGCCAAAAATATTTACTATGGGGCCCTTAAGGTAAAAGGTTTCTGACTCCTGCTCTAAATGCTTGTTGAACTCTTACAACAATTTATGAGGTATAATTATTACCCCAATTTTGCAGAAGAGGCAACTGAGGCCCAGAGAGGGAAAGCAATCTGATAGAAGTAACACAGTAAGATGGAGAGCTATGACTTGAGGCAGCCTGGCTGCAGAGTCCAGGCTCATAACCACAGTGTAACCTCTCTCTTATTGGGTATTACTGTAATTATAATCACAAGCATGCACTATTTTGAAGATACAGACTCTCCTGGGCTTTGGGCTGCCATGATGAGCATGGTTGCTGGTTGAGCAGCTATGCCTCTCCAGCCTTTGGTATACTGCCCTCTTTCTGCTCCTCTAGTTCTGCCTGAGCCATGCCTTCCAGAGCCAAACCTGTATAACTACACCAAGCTACCCCTAATTTGGGGCCTTTCAATCCCAGCTGAATGATCTAGAGCTGTCATTTAACATCTCGAAAATTCTGTTCTATGTGAAAAAAAGTTCTTGATAATTCTAGGAGTCATCTGTTTAGACTTCGGCTGTTGTCTCCCCTCTATTCTTCTGTGTGTCCTAGTCCCACCTTTTACTGAAACCAGCACCTGGGTCTGTTCACACCAGTAGCCAGGTGGCCTCAGTTTGGAGTGTGTGACACACAGAGCTGGGATCTCAGCCCCTGCCCCATCTGCATTCCATCAGCTCCTGCAGCACCTATAACCAACTTATCCTTTCAAAGCTCGAACCCCTTGGTTGACGTTTCTCTGCCTTACACTTTCTCTTGTGGGTTGAAGAAGCAGTTCCAGATTTCACCTGGTCTACAAAATACTCTACTCATTGGATGACTCAGCCCCTTTAGGGCTTTTCCCTCTTCTAGGTCATTTCTGATGCCACTCAGGAACTTTCCTCTCAGCATTACAATCACCACCCTCTTCCTCCCCTATAATTAGTGGCAAGCCTCATGATTTAGAACCCAGGCTCTGAAATCAAGCAAACATGGGTTAGAATCCTAGACTTACCAACGGAGTGACACTGGGCAAGTCTAACCTCTAAACTTTATTTTATCTGTAAAATGGGGCAATAATAATATAATTAGAGTGTTACCAGTAAAGCTCTAAGCACACTGCCCAGCATGTAGTAGGTGTTCAAAAATGCCAGGTAGTTCCTCTCTTATGGTTTTCATTATCATCCTAATAGTCATTATTACCACCACTACTAATTTCTACTTTTACAATATCAAAGTTATCCAAGTACAGAATTGTTAAAGTAACTGTATATGCAATATCAGACAATACAGCACCATACAATATTGAATATACTGACTGTTCTCTAGGGCTATAGGGAAATACTATACCCACCAAAAGTGAACAGAAGTGAACAAGCCTCTTAATCCGTCTAGACCTAAATCTCCTCATCTGAGAAGGAGAGAAAGTTGGATGAACTGATAGTTAATGTTTCTGAAATGCTGTCTTTAAGAATCAGACTGATCAACCTGTGGGCTGATTTCAACTTCTACTATGCCCTTGGAAGACAGGGTAAATCCTACAAGTTTCCAAACAGACTCTTTGTTGTAAACTATGTTTCCAATAAAATGAATCCTCTTTTTTTTTTTTTTTTGAGAATCTTGGTTCAGTTCCACAAATGTTTATTGAGCGCTTATAGCATGGAAAGCATTGTAACAGGTATAGGAAATACAAAGATAAACAGCGCCCAAGTTTGGCCTTGAAGAGTTCACTGTGCAGTGGTGGAGATGAATGAACACTTTGACTACAGTTGAACATTTGATGCATGTTCAGAATATACTGAGATTAACCCAAATTGGGTCCTTCCAGGAATACATTTTGACTACTCCTGTGTGTCTTGAAGAGTGACTTAGCAAGTTGTCCAGTAAAGAAGAGTGCCAAGTGTATCTTAATGACAAGCAGGTCTAGGTTTTCTAAGACTTGAAACTTAAAGTATTCGGGGAATTTTTAAATAAAAATAGTATAAAATTACAACATAATATTTGGTGAACATAAATATGTCTTTAGAATGAGAAAGAAAATCATTAAAATTATTGGAGACTTGGTCTTTCCTCTTTCAGTCTCTGTAGGCATTTAGAAGAGATACTTACACAGAAAACTTAAGAAATGCTTCCTGACTGCCACCTGGTTGGCCCTTTCTACCTAAAAAATGCTACCACCTCAGTAGTAACCAGCTCTTATAGGGCCTCTGCAAGTGAGGGGCCTCAAGTTTTGCATTTCATTAGTTCATGGCAAATTGACCTGGTTTGATGAATTCTTTGGAAGGTACAAAATTCCCATTCTTATAAAAGCCCAGTTTGTTTTCATCTTTATTCTTCAAACCATTTCCTGAGGCATATACCATGATATAAGGATTTTTATGTCAAAGAAATGTGTGACATCTGAGAAAAGTAAAATAAGCTGGGTACCTTTTCTCAACTTCAGCAAAGTCAAACATTTGAAAGCCTGAATACTCAGAGTAACCATGTAATTAGAAAAAAGGCAAGGAAGTACAAGCCTGAAGTTTCCAGATTTGACATGATCATTGACAATTTTCAATTATATTTCAAATATCTGTTTTAAGAGAGATAAAAGGGAATAGTTTGATTTTGCAACTTTGCAATTAGACTTATTCAAGTCAGTTCCCTTTTCTGGTTTACACAAAACAACACCTTTTCTAGCACAAGGAATGCAGAAAACCTCAACTGATAAACAGGTGTGCTCACAAATCTTTGGATTAAAATGTAATTTAAAAATCTTATTGAAATATTCACAAGAACTGTGAGTACAATACTCAACTCATAAGGAAAAAATACTTCTAAAAAGGCTTTATCCATACAATTCCCAGGAGGAAAATCTGAATTTATGGCAAAAACTCTGCATCAAAAGAATCATCACAGTCCTGATTTTGTAAAATGCTCATTATCTGAGAGCAAAAATGTACCCATGAAGGAGGCTTCCAGTAGGATAAACCTGGTAGGGCAATGACCACTTACTTTCCACTCATCTCTTTCCTGCCTTTCATTTGCTAGCACAACCCCTACTTTATTCACCTTCAGAGAAAGCGAATAAATCCCAACTGGTCCTAGGCATTCGTGGTAATTTATGGCCCATAAATGGGTTAGTGGTGTGATCTACTCTGGCATCTATTCTACAGCTTCTTGGAAAGCTTTCTTCATACTTTTAGAGACAAGGAAACAATGTCTTGCTGGTGTCTTTGAAGACCATCATGTCTATATGCATGGACCTGTGACAGTCGTATTTTGGCCATTAGAAGACTACTATGACATGCTAAGGATGACCACAAACAATCTGGATCCTTGACAAGGGAACTGAGCTACTCAACTCACTGACCTGGAAATCACTGGTCCTTAGATATAAGGTAATATGCTTAAGCTGTTTGGATTTGAAATTTCTATTACTTGCAGCCAAAAATATTTAAAGTAGTAAAGTTGGAGCAGTGGGAAAATAAAAGAGAAAAATCTAATTGTTATCAGACATGTCCTACAAAGGTCATCCAGATTGGAATTGTTCTGGCTCACCCAAATGGTAAGATGTAAAAGAAACAAGTTTGAAGAAGCTGGTAGTTTTGATGAACATGGACATCTATCATTGAGGAATGAGCTTTTCACAGCTCTCCCAGATACGTCTCCATCAAGTATATAATGCCTTAATTATTCCCATGTGTTGGACTCTGCAATCTGTAAAATGGGGATTTTGGAACAGACTTCCAAACTACCTCCATATCCATATATATGTTATATATATATATATAATATATATGTAAAAAATTAATAAAAACAAAAATCTGTAAACAAATACCAGATACAACTGTTATTAGAAATAAAAAGTTTAAACTCATGACCTGGGTTCTCGAAGTTTAAAAATTCCTCAAGGTTTTAAAGCAAACCTGATGATTAACAGATTTTTATCAATTCTACCCAAGCAGAAAAGACATTAAAATTGCTTCTAATTCAAAGTCTTTTTAATTTAAAAAAAAAATTCTTCAAAGAAAGTCTTCTTTATCTGCCAGACATGATTCAGAGAACTCTATTCATATTCAAGTATAAGCCTGGTTCATCTGTGAAAATGTGTTTTTATAACAATTCTCACACCTCAAATGGCCTCCATCCAGTCTATTTTCTGCCTTTTGAACATAAACACTCATGACCAGCTTAATCTTTAAAACTTCAGTTATTTCCCTCCTTCCAAAAAAATTAACAAAGAGCTTCTGCTGTGTCAGGCACTGTACTACAGCAGCAGAGATCCCAAGGTGAGGTCCTTGCCTCCATGTAGTTTATGTTCTAATAATGGAGAATAATAAATAAAATTAATTAATATTTATCAGCTAAAAAACAAAGATGGAGAAATAAAATTAGTGGCTAATGTTAATAAGGAAAGAAGGGGCTGAGGAAAAATGTGGATGGGGAAGGCAGCTAACTTCCCATAGGAAAATCAGGCAAGGCCTCTTGACAGGTAACATATGAGCTAGAGGGATAAGGATTAGGGATAAGGAGGAGTCAGCCAAGGGAAAAGCCATGGGAAGCCAGGAGTTAAAAAGAAATGAAGTAGTCAAGTGGGACCTCATCAAACTGAGAAGCTTCTGTAAAGCCAAAGAAATCATCAAGAAAGCTGAGAGACAGCCCACAGACTGGGAAAAAACATTTGCCAACTGTATATCTGACAAAGGCCTAGCATCTAGGATCTACAAGGAACTCAAACATGCCGAAAAGAAAAAAATGAACAACCCCATTACAAAATGAGCAAAAGATATGAATAGACACTTCTCAAAAGGAGACATACGAGCAGCCACCAAATACATGAAAAAATGCTCAGCCTCACTAGTCATCAAAGAAATGCAAACTAAAACCACACTGAGATACCACCTAACTCCAGTCAGGATGGTCATCATCAATAGTTCAAAAAACAACAGATGCTGAAGAGGATGTGGGCAAAAGGGAACACTTCTATGCTGTTGATGGGAGTGTAAACTAGTACAACCTCTGTGGAAAACAGTGTGACGATTCCTAAAAGATCTAAAAATTGACCTACTATACAACCCTACAATCCCCCTACTGGGAATATACTCAGAGGAACTCAAGTCACTCTATGAAAAAGATACCTGCACATGCGTGTTTATTGCAGTATTATTCACAATAGCAAAAACATGGAACCAACTTTGCTGCCCATCGAAAGAGGACTGGCTAAAAAAATGTGGTACCTATAAACAATGGAATATTACACAGCCATAAAGGACAAAATTATGAACTTCACAGCAACTTGGATGGACTTAAGAGTCTATAATACTGAATGATCTATCACAGAAACAAAGAACTGAGTACCACATGTTCTCACTCATAAGCAGACCTTGAACAATTATCATAATACTATAAAAGAGGGGCTGGCAGTAGTGGGAAACTGCTGGGGGGGTGCACACCTTATCAACAAGGGTACCTGCATAATGAACATTTGTATACCTAATCCTGAATTGTACCCCATATATTTAAAATAAAAAATTTAAAAATAAAAAAGAAGCCCACACTTCACCAGCAAAGTCTACTTATGTAGTAAACCCTCACTTGTACCCTGCAACTCTAAAATAAATAAATAAAAATAAAATAAATCTCAAGTCTGTGTATGTGTGTGTGTGTGTGTGTGTGTATGTGTGTGTGTGTAAATGGCTGCTTGGACCAAAGCCATAAACCACTTCACCTATAAAAAGGTACAGATTATCACTCACCTGCCTATCTTCCCAGAGCAAGTTAAGATAATGGACAAAAATTCTCTTCTTTTTAAATTCAAGGTCAAAAGTCCTATAAACGATCAAATGCTTTTATTATAAATCTTCCCTTTTTAAAGCAAGAGGCTTTGATGTTCCAAAAATAGACTGTCACTGTTGTCACGTGTTTCATATTGCAACTCTGAAAGCAGTAAAATTAAAACTACTTTTGACTTGAGAAGTTTTACAACCTTTGAGATAACCTGGAGATCCAAAGAGCTGTGTCACCAAACCAGAGCTGAGAATCAGTCTCCTACAGAATGGTGGTAAACATGTGTCATTACTATAATGATCAACACAAAAACCATCTTCCAAAGAGCCACCCAAAGGAGACAGACCAATGACAGGCAGAGGATTTCTAGGCAACTCATTTGACATGGTAGCAGCACGTGGAAGCAAAGAAGCTTGGAATTTGCAGGCCGGCAAACAAAGGGGCACACTTGTTTTGTAACCCTAGCTCCTAATACATGATTTTTGCTACACAGTTACCTAAAAATTAAATAATCAGCCATAGCACTGAGAAGTTAAAATCCTATGATTAAAACAAGTGACAAAAATATCTTGGGGCAACACAGAGCCCCAATTTTATGCTAAAATTGTGTCTATTCGATTAGAGGCAAGCCAGACTTACAGTTCTTAAAAAGAGATTTGCACCTTAATGGAGGGAGAAGGTAACTGAAATTAGAGTCTTGTTGAAATTCCTCTTCTGCCCCTGATCTCTTAGGATATAGGTATCGTTATTCCCATTTCCAGATGAAAAACTGAGGTCCTATGAAGTAAGATAGCTTGCCCAAGGTATGTGCTGCAGCTGAAATTTGAACTAAGCTTATCTGATGCTAAATCGCATGCCCCCTTTCTTCATGATATTGCCTCACTTGGTTAAGCATGTTTGATTTTTCTTCATTCTTTGATTCATCAGGAGGAATCAGAGTTTTGAAGGTCCTTCATAAGAATTCAGTCTATACAGATGAGGAGAAACCTGAAGAATGTTGTATGGAATGACTGAATTTCCCTCAAAATAGCCTCAGGTGAACAGGGAGAAGCAGCAGCTGAATGATCTTTCGTGAGGCAGTGCGAGGGAGGGGCCGCACGTGTGCTGCATACCTGTACAACAGTACATATTTCCTGTCTCCTGCATGTTACGTTCTTTTCAGCCCCTAGGCCTCCACAACGACATTTTCCACTGCAAAAAACACCTTTCTTCTCTCCAACAAGATCCATTGCTCCTCAAAGAAGCCTTCTCAGAAGGCTCCCGCCCCTACCTTTGCGCACACACATAGGGACAGACAGCCATGTGCCAAACCTCAGCCCTACGGCAGTGTTCCCAGACGTCCTTCTCATTAGTCTGGGGTCTTCTCCAGGTAGGACCTGGGGTTAAGTTTCTGTTCCTCCCTAGTGCTCAGCACAGAGTCTCAGGGTCGTAAGTTCAAACAGACATCAGTGAGTTTGCCCCAGCCAAACGGCAAGATGCTGGGCTGTACTGGACTACGGCTGGCAGCAATGAAAACAAAGAACTTTCGAGGAGTTGAGGGCAGGGGCTCTGAGTGACCCGACATCTACCCACTGGGTCACTTTGGCCATTTCTTAAACACTGTGCCTCTGTTTCATCTTCTGTAAATGGGAATGACAGTCTTACTTGCTCCCTTACAGAGCTATTTACAGGAAAAAAGGCAGGAGGCAGACAAGAGTTAGGAGACACTGACACCTAAGAGTGGCTGAGAAAATACCATTTGAGTCTTCCATCACATTTTATTCCTTGCCCTGCTTCATTTTTCTTCCAAGCACTCACTACTCTGCTGACACGTTATATAATTGGTTTTGTTTATTGCCTGGCTCTGCCCTACTAGGATGTAAGCAGCACAAAGACGGGACTCTCATTTTCTTCTCTGCTGTGCATTGGCACCAAGAATAATGATGGGCATACAGAATGTCTCAAGTATTTCCCAAATGGATGAATGAATGAAGGAGCACATGAACAAATGAAGGAATGACAAAACAAACGAATACTGACTGACTGACTCATGGAGCATGCATCTAGAAGAGACTTGATAAATATGAACAAAAGGGAAGACCATGAATTGTTATTTTGTGGCAATAATTACAGGCATATTTCATTTTTTGTGTTGGTAAAAAAGTAAAGTCTGTATATGAATAAAATACTTACTGATCTTTGATTTCATGCCAGGAGGCTCAGAAATCCTCATACCCGCATCTGACACTGTCCCCAGACTCTCTATTATGTAATTAATGTGGCATTAGCCCACATGCTCACTTACTGATGGAAGTATGCATTCACAGAGTCCTTTTGTAAAAGGAGTCTTCTATATGGAAATCTATTGCTCCAATTGACCAGTTGCTTCGATTCAGGTTTCCTCAAAGGCAGGTCTTTGGTTTTAATTGATCTGGGATCTGAGCCTTCCTATCTACAAGAAACCACTGGTTGGTGGCCCATGAAAGTCTTCATTTCTGTGGCAATGGTATCAAGTTTCCACCAGCACAGACAATGGAGGAGGAGGAGGATGAAGGCCCCCAGGAAAGAAAACCCCAGGCACCATAGGCCCTTCCTGGACTCACACCACCCAAGAGGTTCCCAAAAAATCTCCTAAGGTACTAGCTTTGCTCTTGCTCTTAACATCCTACAAACAAGTTTGCTTTTGTTTACTCCCAACTACCAGACTGTGGGCTGAAGTAAGTAAGAAAGCTTGTGCAGAAGGCAAAGAAGAGACAAAAACCTTGATTTTTATTATCAAAGTTACCTGTTCAACTTGCATGAAAACCCTAAATTAAAAAGCATCATTATATGCGGTCCAACATATGGACTAAGTTTTTCAAGATTCAGTTTTATGAAAGTAAGTCTTAATTATAGCTTTCCTCATAATGAGATTAAAATACTTCAATCAACAACAACACACACAGAATCTGAGTCCTGTTGCAAACTTTCTATAGTATGTCTTCCATAAATAAAATACCCCGGAGTGCTTTTATTTTTCCTGTTTTTAAAAGGTCTTTGCATCCCTTTTTTTCTCAATAACCAGTGGTGAGAAAAGTGATTTATCACCTGCCACACTACCGCTACTCAGTATTCCCACCATAAATCGTGCCTTTGTGGCAAATCCCTTATCTTAAAAAACAGATAGCATCAACCATTACTGCTTTTTATGTCAATGTCCTTTTATTTAAGAATGACTCTGTTTTCATTATAAATCCTTAAACATATTAGCAAAAGACACATTCATAGCAAATGCCCTCAGTGAGGGGCAATCCAGCTGTAGTGGCTTTCTCACTTCTAAGCAGGGGTAAAATCCTTAAGTAAACACGTTCCACAGGGGCTGTGCTGAGTACATTTTTCAAAGACCAATGCCATTTGGTTGAAGTCAGCTCCGGAGGGCCACATACCTTTTCAATCAAAGCTGCAGCTGCCAGGGAGAGAGAGCCCTGCCCCAGGAGAAGAGCCTGGAGACCTCTGCCTTTATCTCCCCTGAGCAGGCGGTCACACCTCATTAACAGATCTGCTCCAAGAGCTGATCTCAAAGTTGGCAGCTCAGAACCTGAAGAGTAGAAGCAGTGCCATGGAAGTTGGTGTGGTGGCAAATGTGTCCTGAGCTCTGTTTCAGAAAGACAAGAATGAACCTTCCCCTCACTCTGATCCTCAGGCTGGGACAGGGCAGGGCAAGGGATGAAAGGTGAGGATTACGTATGGGGAAAGCTTCCTAGGCAACTTTGTATTTAACTTGAGCAAGAAACAGTATAATAGTTTTTACAAATTTAATTAGGTTTGCGTCAACAAAAAAAAAAATTTTTTTTATTTGCAATCTAACTCTGTCATCCAGGCTGGAGTATGTACAGTGGCACTGTCATAGCTCACTGTAGCCTTGACTTCCTGGGCTCAGTTGATCCTTCCATCTCAGCCTTCTGAGTAGTTGGGACTACAGGCATGTGCCACCATGCCCAGCTTATTTTTTGATTTTTTTTGTACAGATGAGGCCACACTATATTGCCCAGGCTGGTCTCAAACTTCTGGGCTCAAACATTTCTCCCACCTTGGCCTCCCAAAGTGCTGAGATTATAGGCATTAGCCACTGTACTCAGCCAAAATAATTTTGACTCATACAAAAAAGATCTTAAAAATCATTTTACTTGGCATCTTTCATTTACAGATAAACAAGCTGGCATAAAGAGTTAGAATTCAGGTGTCCAAAGTCATTCTCTTTTCAAACTCAATTATTAAAAAGTTAATACAAATAAAACATCAAACATGTTTGCTCATAGCTGTGTATTTTCTAAGTTTTGACCCATTTAATGTGTGGTTACATGAACTGATTTTCATTCTCTATCTCTAATCCCTCTTTCAAGGATTTTAATAAGCTCTTCCAAAGTAACAAAGTTCATATCGTTAAACTGCTAGTTGATAACTCAGTTGTGTGGAAGTCTAGTGCTGTGCTCTGGTCTAGTAGGCTCTAAGTTGACTTATAAAAAAGTCCTGGATCAATACATCACAGCACTTAGAAATATCATTAGCTTCCACTGGTTCCTTGGAGTTAACTCTTCCAAAGGCCTCAAAACCCTTCATGGACATCAGAAAACCAAGCTATCTGATGATCTCTGTGTGAACAACTCCCATAAATCACACTGTACATTCCAGCTGTCAAGATGCATATAACTCAACCACAGTTGGTTGCATCCTGTTCCAAGTACACCTGAGTCCCTTTAAGCAGAGGGACAGCAGTATCAAAAAGGAGCAGAACTATCCCCAGACAACAACTAATCAGGTGCTAATAGAGATAATGACATCAACCCAAGAGGGATCAGGTTGAGTGAGAAGCTTTATTTTTCAATAACAGAATGCAGATTCTATTCTGTATCTAAGAAAACTATGTATATATAGATATGTATATATCACTGGTATTTCAATGGTTTAATAATGGGAAACTTGAAAAAACTTCTGGAGTTTTGAAAAGATAGTTCCTGGAGCTTTTAGGCTGGAGATCTGAGATACAGTGAGAAAGTGCCACACAACTCATTAGCAAAAAGGCTGGTTTCCGCTCTTTTGTGTTCCACAGTGTTCCAGGATTATGGTTTATCTCAGAGCCCACGGCAAGATACAGAGGTTGGTTGTTGATAGGTGGCTGAAAACCAGGGATGGCGTGTTGAAATTATCAGTATCAACCGTCCCAAAGGCTTCTCTGAGGTCCTAAGGTGACCTTCTCTGGCAGGACAGTATCCCAGAAGCAGATCTACAGCAAGGCAAGATCTCTAGAGCCTTCAGTTGCTAGGGAAGGACAGGGTGCATACAAAGCACCCCAGGATCCTATGTTTTTATTACAGAGTGCAGCAAATGACAATCAGGAAATGTAGGCTATCTGGGAGGATGAGAAGGGAATGTGAGGGCAAACTGTCCTCTAAGATAAGATCTAGCCACAAAGCCAGAGCTATATTTCAGAAGCAGAACTTTCTAGCAGAAGTCGAAGACCCCAGCCCACAGGCCACATTTTGCCCACCACCTTTTTTTTTTTTTTAAGTTTTATTGGAACACAGTCATGCTCATCCATTTACATATCATCTAAGACTGCTTTCACACTACAATAGTAGAGTTTAGTAGCTGTGACAGTGACTGTGTGACCCATAAAGATGAAGACATTTACCATCTGGCCCTTTATAGGGAAGTTTGCTAACTCCAGTTCTATGGGAATACCACAATGGTAAAAGGTAAGCGTCACAGACGATTTTCATTCTTCCAATCTATTTAAGTTCTCCAAAAATACTTTGCAAGGCATATATATATATATACACACACACACACACATATATATAATATATATATAATATATATAATTAGAACATATAGCTAAACTCTTAGTACTCTTAGACACATGAGTGTTTTCAGGAGGCAAGAAGGCCTGAAATTAAAAGGGCAAATACCCTTTATTCTAACATCACAAAAAAGTAACAGTTGTCAGGATTAATGAGGGGGACCTAGCCCTGTCCGATATTTGACACTCAGCCTGTAAAGGGGAAAAATGCCAAACATTAATTAGCTTCTAAGGCTAAAAGCTGTCCTCTAAGTACACTCTAACCCCTCTCTCAGGGCCTCTTGACTACTAATCTCAGTATCAAGGAAACCTGCCCCAGGAAGGGCTTGCCTTCTGGGCTAAAGCTATATAAAGCTTCTAAAACCAAACTGAGCACTTGACTATGCTAATTAGACAAAGTGAGCTTGTATAGCTGAGAAATCCGTCTTCACCACCCCAACACTTCTTTAAAAACAGAAATGAAGTCAATGAGCTCAGTTAGACAAGCACTTTCATTACAACAAAATAGCCTAAAGGCAGAAACCAGTATCCACTCAACCTAAAAGTCTTGAAGGCAATTTTTAAACCAGATTCGATTCCCCCCACCTCACCCCTTCCATCTCTGGCAGTTCAGTCTTGTGCTAAACAATCCCCTCATTTAAGGCACAGTCCTACTGGGGCATGCTGTCAAATATAACTGAGTTTCATACCTCTCAGCTCACCAAAGGGCTGTGATAAGATGTCATTCCTTTGAAGTGTGGTACAAGAGAGTAAAGTGATGTTTTGTTTTGAAAAAATAAAAAAAGATAAGTTAATACAGCAGAACATCTCCAAGCTCTGTAGGATTACATCTTTCTCACAAAAATTAGTACTTCTGTAATTCAACATGATCACCTATACAAGCAACGAACATAAACGGCATTATACCGTAATTAAAAGGAAGGGCAGGGGTTTATAATTACACAGTTAATCTTTAAGAGTGTTCACAAACAACTAGAGAGCAAATACAATATGTGTGCTGTTCACAGATCACAAAGGTGCCTGGAATCTAGAAAAGTCATCCCTGCCTGACTGACTTGACTGCAATCCCTTACGCCTCTCTGAGTGCTTGAAGATCCCATTTTAAAGGTAAGCTTCCCTTCCTAACTAACATCTGCAACCAGCTTAGTCAAGTGCCTCTCAAGGAAAAGTTCCTAGAATCCTCACCTCATCTTTTTCTCCCAGAAGTCGAACACAGTGGCCTTCTCAAGGAGGAACTTGAGAAACATGTCAAATGATAAAGAAAATTAATTACCAAACTTGATCATGTTTGCATTGCAGTTGGGACAAAAACGTGATACATGTTTAAAAGATAAAGTGTTTTCAGAAGCACTCAAACTTTTTAAGAAAAAGTTCAAAAGGAGAAAGAGAAGAGAGTTTGCCTAGAACCAGCAAGAACCACAGAGCTTTAAATAAAGCCTATGTCCAGTCCCAGCTCTGTCACCCATCAGATGATGGAAACAGGACAAGTCCTTTAGCTCTGCACACCTCTACTTTCTTGTTGTACACGTAGAAGAGCAAATTAACTGCTATCTAAGGATCTTTTAATTTTTTCCTATGTGTCTCTATGTTGATCAAACCATTTTTTGTATATTAACCCAGCAGTAAGCCTCTTAACAAATGTATGTTTGGCTGCCAAAAATACTTGGGAGTTATGTAATCTAAAAGTTCAAATGAAATATCACGGAAAGAAAAAGAGAAAGTGGTAGGAGGATGAGGAAAGGAGAGGAGAAAAGGAGAGGAAAACCAAACTAGATCACCTTTAGTTAGGCTGCTGCCGTTCTGCAAGGAATAACTAAATGTCCTTTAGAAGAAATTACACAAGTGTGTGCATGCTCTCTCTCTCTAGCATTCTCTCTCTCTCTCTCTCTCTCTCTCTCTCTCTCTCTCTCTCTCACACACACACACACACACACACACACACACAGTTAGGGAGTTACCTATTTTTTGCCAAAAATCTTTCTTTATTCTCCCTTACTCAAAACTGGGAAATAAACCTTTATCCAGCATTAAGAATGGAAAAACAAAGTCTAACTCAAAAACTGATTAAAATAATGCAGTTTACAAACCTGATTAGAGGTGCTACCTAAAGCCATTGCAAAATAAAGCTGATGTAAGGAGACAGTCACCTGCCTATATAAGTGATACAGGCTAAATGAAGCTGTATCCTCAAGACCCAAGCTGTACTTTGCCCCATTACCAATTTACAAGTCAAGACAACTGTTTGTCTTTCTAAGTTCCAGTGTGCCAAACAAGAACGCCATGGCCCAAATGCCATGGCCTAAAGTTCTTTTTAGCAGGGACAATACAGGTACCTTTCTCTCTGTATATAAAATAAGCCAGTGATCCAAGCTACAAAAAGGTAGAGAAACAAGTTTTCAGGGTGATGTAAGTAGAAATCTAAGAAAATACTAGGAAATTTACCTTTTAAAAACAAGCATCGGCATCAAATACAAGTTTCTTGAAGCGTCTGTTAATATTTCCATCTTTTAAAAATTTTACACAATTGAACTCACTGATTAAATACACTTGCTGATAGAAACCAATACCTATTAAGCCTATGTCCTGCAAAAGTGGGACTTTGCAGAACTTGTTGGTGTAGGTTACTATACATTTAGAGTGATAAAGAAGTCAATGTTACAAAGATAAGTGAAATTTCTGGAGAAAGAATCACAAGACCAAATTAGAAAAAGCAAAAAAAAATTCAGACTAAACCAAGCACAACACACATTCTCAAGATACTTATTTTCAATGCCTCTATTAGCATGAATTGCAAGACTGTCAAAACATTCATTTTTGCTGACCTTAATCTGCAGTATGATATGATGTTTTGGGACATGACTAAATTAATACTTTTTTGAATGGAGTCGCTCACTCATGCAGGGCTGATGAGTCATTCTACAAAAGGTCAATTTTTATTCACTCGTTCATTCTAGCAAAGAGTTTTCCGGCTTTCAACCCCCAATTGAGAGCTTAGTATAATGTCTTTCTAAAAACATCTTTGCAGAAAGAACATTCTAGAGGACAGGTTGATCAACCCAAGGGTTTATAAACTATTACATGACTAACTTCTGCTGTGAGTGGGTCTCTGTGGAAAGTTTTGTTCATACTTCCTTTACTCATTTATGCTTTAGATTGTAAACTGAAAGAATGCACATAAACCCCACATGTAATCAGAGGTGCAGATGTTTATGATGACTAGGATTACTAAAGAACAACAGGAGCCCTTGGTACCAGGGGAATCTATGCTAAGTGCATCGTGCATCATATCTTATTTACTCCTTCTACTGGATAGCTTCCTCTTTCCACCCTGCTCTCTGTCCCCAGGGAGGACATCTGTATAGAATAGGTCTATAGGTCCCCTTGCTCCACTGGCTTCTAGGTGGTTTCAGTCAATGGGGCGCACCAGAGGAGAAGCACGTGGGTAAGGAGAAAAGCGGCCCACATACGTATCCTTCCCAGTTATCTCCTGTGGGGTGCCTCTTGACAGTGGTGTCCCTCCAGAGATGACATTGCCTGTCTGTACGGCCCTCTTCACAGGGTGCCCTTCTTCTAGGTTCTGGTGACTACTTCCTCTTCTGTCCTTAAAGCTGAAGACTGGTCACAGCACTGCTACAAGTCCAGGTGACTGTCCCATCCTCTGTTCTTCCCCTACACTAGAGGTTGACAATCGATGGTCCAGGTGCAAGATCCAGCCTAAAGCCTGTTTTTGTGTGCAATTTTACTGCAAGACGCACTGTTAATTTAGGTACTGTCTCTGACTGCTTTCACTCTAGAGCAGCAAGAGCTGAGTACTTGAAACAGAGGCTACATGGCCCTCAAGGTGGAAAATATTTACTATCTGGTCCTTTACAGAAAAAGTTTGCCAAACCTGTCCTACATGCTTCCTGTATCCTTAAAAACAATCCCTTTATAAGTCTCTCCTGATTTATCCATCTTAAGTGTGCCATTTGTTTACTACTGGGATCCTGAATGATACAGTCATTAAATACTCCTACAAGGTAACTTTAGTTACTATAATTATTCCCATTACATACGGCAGGGGTCACCAACCTCCAGGCCACAGTACCTGGCCTGTTAGGAACAGGCAGCACAGCAGGAGGTGAGTGGCAGGCAGGCTAGCAAAGCTTCATCTGTATTTACAGCCCCTTCCCATTGCTTGCAATACCGCCTGAGTTCTGCCTGCTGTCAGATCAACCATGGCATTAGATTCTCATAGGAGTGCAAACCCTATAGTGAACTGTACATGTGAGGAATCTAGGTTGCACGCTCCTTATGAGAATCTAATGCCTGATGATCTGAGATGGTGATGCTATATATTTCATTATATATTACAACATAATAATAAAGAAAAAAAGTGCCCAATAAATGTAGTGTGTTTGAATCATCCTGAAACCATATCCTCACCCCCTGGGTCAATGGAGAAATTGTCTTTCACGAAACCAGTCCCTGATGCCAAAAAGGTTGAGGACTACTGACATAGGGCACAAAGAAATTTAAGATTACTGTAGAAGGAAATGTTTAGATGAAAAGGAAAGAAACTGAGAATGAATTACATAAAAGGAAGGGGGGAAGGGGAGGAGAGGGAGAGGAAGAGGAAGAGGAAGGGGGGGGAGAGGGAGGGAGAGGGAGAGGGAGAGGGAGAGGGAGAGGGAGAGAGAGAGAACACCAGAGAGACTAATTGATTTTATGGTGAAGTGTTAAAAATTTGTCAATACATTAAGAATCCAGAATAATTTTTTTCTAATTTAAAAGATAAATTACCAGCAGCCAAGTTAGAGACTAATAAGGAACCTGGCTTCCTTGCTACTTCTTTCTGCTTGAATATGAGAAACGGTAATATCTCAGCTAATGAACTGGAAAGATTTTATAACAGAATTCTTTCTCCATTCATGAGCTGTGTGAAACAATCACATGAGAACTTGGGTCACTGAAGGAGAATTACATGACCAAACACAATTCCTCTTAGTCAGATCCTACTTCCTAGACTTTGAAAATTAACTCAGTCACATCTGAAAACAAAGCTTTTCCAGGCTACCCTGATTCTGGAAGATCCCTGCTGTGGTCCGAATGGCGGTGTCTCCTCAAAATTCGTATGTTGGAATCTAATATCTCATGTTATAGTATTAAGAGGTGGGGCCCTTGTGAATAAGTAATGCAAACTCCACCCTCATGAATGTGTTCAGTGCCCTTTTAAAAGAGGCTCAAGGGAACTCCCTTGTCCCCTTCCACCATGTAAGGATGCAGCAATACAGCACCATCTTTGAGGCATAGCCTTTACTAGACATCGACTACGCCGGGATCTTGATATTGGACTTCTCAGCCTCCAGAACTATGAACAGCAAATTTCTGTTATTTATACATCATCCAGTCTACAGTATTTTGGTACAGCAGCCCAAAGGGATGAGAGAACTTAAGAATTCTTAACAAAGGTCCACACAATTGTGCCAAAATGTGTGAGGGAGAGGGAATGAAGGACTATGAGAAAGATATTTTTTGGCAAGATCTGGAATTCTCATCAGATCCTTATGGAAATCTGTTTCCCCCAACCCACAAAGAATCTCTGAACTGAGAGATAACATAGTCCTCTTGTCTGTTGTACAGTGGGCTCACACAGCCATGCTGATTTAGCAGAGAGGTAAACACGTCAGCATTTTTCCTGCTCTTCTCCCCCAGGAGCCTGGAGTGCTTCCCATTACTCTTCGCATTATGCCTTACTCACCACTGACTCAAAGTGACCCTGTGATGTCACCAGACACTATTCCCTACAGAGTGGAATTTGACATGAAGAGAAGAAGGCTGAATTGGACTCCATCCAAATGGTTTAGTTATTCAAGTAACAGCAGGGCCTCTTCTGCGGCTGTGGCTGTTTCACCTGTGATGCAATTTCTTGACATGAAGCCTAAGACTCAAAATAGAGCTTTTATTTAACCTTGACTTCAGTCTGTCCACCCCACCCAAAAAAAAGGCATATAGGCCTCTTCTTAGAACTCTTTGGACATCTGTGGCTGGGTAAGTCTCTCTAAAATGACTATGTTTTATACTGTTGTTATTCTTTTAGAATGTGGCTTGGAGTATATCTTTCTTTATAACAGTAAAATCTACCTTAACCTAATTCTGAAATATAAAACAGCCACCTTTATAGCAGCTAGTCGACAACTTTGACGTAACACACCAGAAGCAACCCGCAACAAGTTCCAAGGTTCCAAGGTTCAAACACACTCCTATATAAAGAAGAATGGACCTATGCAAAATATAAGCAACATTCCTTTGGAATTTTTCACAGAAAGAATTGTGCGTGTGTGTGCGTGTGTGAGTGTGTACATTTAGCTTTCTGTCAGTGAGATAAGCAGGCAAAAATAACTGACAGTATGAGCAGTATGTTTTGTACTTTTCCTCACATTCTATAAACACTCCCCCATGGCCATGACCAGATACACCCAACTATGTCGTGTCTTTGAATAAGTGTGACTCTGCTTTGGGAAGACACATCTTTTAACAGCCCTGGAATACGTGTGAGTATGTCTGTGTGTGGGTATACATGTGGGATCATCTAGTTATTTATATTTTATTTAAAATTTTTCTTTGATTATAAAGAGATATTTGCTGATTATGGAAAATAAAGTCTAAAAGGGTCTATGAACGTATGTTATACATTCAATATCTTGATGTCTAAGTCCCAGGACTACTGGAGAAATGTAAAGGGGCATTATTACAGTACTGTTTTCAGGTCCAAAGCAATGTCAAATCATTTAAGGATTTATCAATAGAAGTATCACTGAATAAGCTGAGGTCACTTCCATATGATGACATAGCATGCATTTATTAAAACCAATGAATTATATCTTTATCTGATGGAGGAATGGGTATAGTACACTATTAAAGAAAGCATGTTGAGAAATAAGTACAATAGAATTGCATTCGTGTAAAGATAATGATAAAAAAAGAAAAACTGACATCCTGTATGTGTACATGTGTTTCTATTTTGTATAATCACAGAGAAGGATAGAGAAGGCTAGGTGCTAGGTTGCAAACTACTTACCTCAGGGCATGAGAAGAAGAAGAGGAGAGGAAGGCAGGTGGAGATTTGTCTTTTTCATTTTAAAATGTCTATTGTTTAACTGTAAAAATCCTAGAAGAAAACCTAGGAAACACTCTGCTGGACACTGGTCTAGGAAAAGAATTTATGACAAAGATCCCAAAAGTAATTGCAACAAAACTAAAAAAGACAAATGGGACTTAATTAAACTAAAAAGCTTCTGCACAGCAAAAGAAATAATCAACAGAGTGAACAGAAAGCCTACTGAACAGGAGAAAATATTTGCAAATGATGCCTCTGTCAAAGGGCAAATATTCAGAATCTACAAGGAACTCAACTCAGCACAAAAAAGGAAATAACCCCATCAAAAAGTAGGCAAAGAACATGAATGAACACTTTTCAGAAGAAGGCGCACAAGCGGCCAACAGACATATGAAAAAATGACCAACATCACTAATCATTAGACAAATACGAATTAGAACCACAATGAGATATCACCTCACATCAATCAGAATGGCCATCGTTATTATTATAGAAAGTCAAAGAACAACTGATGTTGGCTCATTGGTGGAAAAACGGGAACACTCACCCACTGTTGGTGGGATTATAAACTAGTTCAACCTCAATGGAAAACAGTCTGGAGATTTCACAGAGAACTAAACATTGAATTACCATTTGAACCAGCGATCCTACTACCAGGGATCTACCCAAAGGAAAATAAATCAATATATGAAAAAGATACTTGTATATCGCAAAACTGTTCACAACAGCAAAATCATAGAACCAACTAAGTCTCACCAACAATTGACTGAATAAAGAAAATGTGGTGTACCTACACCGTAGAATACTATGCCGCCATAAAAAATTATGAAATCATGTCCTTTGCATCAACATGGATGGAACTGGAGATCATTACCTTAAGTGACCTGACTCAGAAACAAAACCAAACACTGCATTTTCTCACTCATATGTGGGAGCTAAACAGTCACAAAGATGGAAATAATAGACACTGGGGACACCAATAAGGGGGCAGGTGGGGAGGGAGATTAGGGTTCAGAAACTGCCTGTGGGGCACAATGTTCGCTGTCTGAGGAATGGGTCACCTGAAATTCAATCTCCACCACTACACAATACATCCATATAATGAACACACATGTGTAGTCCTTGAATCTTGGGGGGGGGGAAAAGAGGTTAAATCCCTTACCCCAGGTTACAGAACTAATAAAGAGAGTTCAGATTTGGGGGGAATGGTTTCTATTGTTTCCATGATTGTGGCAACTCCACATAACATTTTAATTTGGGAAATGGTACATTCAATGAAAGAGTTTTGTTTTTAAAGAGATGTGCATATTATAATAAAAAGATCTCAGAATTCACCCCTCCCACCCCCCAAACTAGACCACTGCTGGCAACTTGCTATGTACCGTTTCGCAATCTTTCCTATACCTTATACTAACAAACAACTTTTTAGTATATGTATAACTTATGCTCTATATAATTAGCTATGTGTTTTTATAATGGTGGCTGTTTTTAATACGCACACACAACTTATAACATGCTTGTTCACTTACGGAGGCCTCAGTCACTCTCCACTGGCATGGGATCTGGCTGGGCAGAAAAGTGAGATGAAGGAAGGGACACAGAGCTAGATGTGGATTTGAATCCTGTCCTCCTCACTGGACAGCTGTGTGACCTCTGAGAACGCACTTGCCCTGAGTCACAACAGTGTCACTTGTGGCATGAAGATGAGAGAACCTGCTACTGTAGGGTTATAGGGAGAAGGAGATGAAATAGCACTGTAGGATAACCCAGCCCACTGCTTGAGCTCACTGCGCCTGTACTCATGACATACAGGAGCCACTCAGCAAACGGAAACTATCAATCATCATAATGTGATAATAATTATGCCACTGAGTACTTGCTATATACTAAGAACTCTTCTAAGAGCTTCTAAAATCTTGAGATATATTATTATTATTATTTTTTTTTTTGAGTTGGAGTCCCACTCGATCGCCCAGACTGGAGTGCAGTGGCCGCTCCCGGCCACCGCAGCCTCGACCTGCTGGGCTCCGGCGATCCTTCCGCCTCAGCCTTCTGAGTAGCCGGAATTACAGGCGCGCGCTACCACGCCCGGCTAATTTTTTTGATTTATTGTAGAGATGAGGTTTCGCCTGCCCAGGCGGGTCTCAGGCAATCCACTCACCTCAGCCTCCCAAGGCACGGGATTTAGAAATTCTTTAAGAGGCAAACTACTAGGCATCTATCCTGTATCTCAGCACAGAGCCCAGTAACATTATGGGAACTAGACCGGTGGGTTAACTGATTAAAAGTCGACAGCGGAGCCTTGAAATTGCCCCAAATGCATGCTTCTTTTTGCCCTCTCCTACCCCACTGTACATTAGTTCCCCCTTTCACCAATCAGAACGGAAGGGCATTGCCCCTCAAGCCACACAGGCCCCACCCAGGCTCCTGCTGCAGTTCCTCAGGCCACTGTGTTGGCATTTTCCTGGTCAGGAGAGACTGTTGCACTCCCAATACCAGTTGAAAGAAGGGTGAAGGAGGCTCCTTCTCCCCAAACCCTTCCCTGTTGAGGCCTGAAATTCCACCCTTAGCTTCTGTTTTTTTTTGTCCTTTAAGGTAGCCAGAAGACCTTGGGCCTGACCTTCTCCATCCCTTGTTCTACACCACCCCCATCCTCCAGACTTTCCCCGCTGGACTCTCTCTTAGATCTAGAAGGAAAGGTATTAGAAAAACTCATTTTACCAAGGTGTCATGTACTTAGCAGCACCAGAAGGATTTCCATTTTAAAGAGGCATCCCCTAAGGGCCAGTGCTGTAGCCTCTTCACTGAATTTCAGGCAGCAGTAGGGCAAGTACCTAAAGGCCTTCCTAAAATCACAGCTTGTAGGAGACTGGCCATTGTGCACAGGTGAAAGCTGCTTCAGTAGTCATGATTAGGAAGTCCATTCTTTTCTGCTCGAAGAAAGCAAAGGAATTTAAAATAAGGCTAGTTGGTGACGGTTTTGATCAAACACTTTTTCCTTTTCAGAACCATGAATTGGTCATGAACATACTAAGTTAAGACAAGATTTGATTTCCCCAGGGCTATTTTTGAAGTCTTGTTGTTTCCCCATCCTGCCTCCTTCCATTTAACATTCATGAGTCAAGGTGTTACTAGAAATGTGAGCAGGTGGGGAGGGGGGGACACATCGACCTTCACCTTTTACGTGATGGAAAGAATGTGTTGACAGTTGAAATATGGGTAGGTACATTTTGGAGAGGGGAGAGGTTGGTATTGCTGCAACCAAGCACAATTCAGGTGACAAGTGGGTCACCTTTGAGGTTCCTAATAATCAGAAAGATTTCTATTTTTCAGTTCATTCTCAGGAATTAAAGACTTATTATTCCAAACATTTTTGAAAGCACAGCACCTTCTTTCTCCACTGCTTCTAAAAAGTCCTCTATGGCAAAGATTTTTTTAACAAAGCACATTTTCTTCCTTTCTTATAGATCCTCACAACATGCCGGACAAATAGAACCAGTCCATCTCATAGACATAGATATTAGGGCACAGAGAGGTGAAAGGTCACACAGCAAGTAATTGATCAAATTACATATGTCTTAAACCCATGTCTAGACGTCCAGACTCATCTTGCTACTCCATGCCACTTTGCTTAATATTAAAATGAAAGGAATTTTGCGTGACACAGTGCAGAGCTTTCTGCGACACCTTAATGGGACCTGCAACCAGGGCCAGCCCTTGTGGAGTGGCATGATTTCAGGGGTGCTGGGAAGTACAGTCCCTCCTTCTCACAGTAGGCCAGGGATACATAATGAAGAGTTTATTCCTTTAGTTTAAGAATCTGCCTCCTTTGTGTGTGGGGGGGTGGATAGAAGACATGGGGTCATAAGTCATTAAAACTTATCAGTCACTTAGATGGAGTAGGGACTAAATGACTTCTAAGATATCCCTACTCTGAGTTGAATAATCAAAACCCACATTGGGGCAGGGGTGGGTTGGGATGGGAAAGGGGGTGTGCAGGGCATGCATAGAGATGGGCACCAACTTTTTTTGTTGTTTTTTGAGTTGGAGTCTCACTCTGTCGCCCAGACTGAAGTGCAGTGGCCACTCCCGGCCACGGCAGCCTCGACCTGCTGGGCTCCGGCGATCCTTCCGCCTCAGCCTTCCAAGTAGCTGGAGCTACAGGCGCGTGCTACCACGCCCGGCTAATTTTT
>CAUYQG010007708.1:0-30854 GCA_963574415.1 Tarsius wallacei | reverse complement strand
CATGTATAAATAAAGAGGATGGACGGGCAGAGGGATGGATGGATGGATGGAGGAGGGAGGGAGGGAAGGAGGGAGGGAGTTGAGGAGGAGGGAGGTGGGGACAGGAGGAAAGAGGGAGGAAGGTAGGGGGGAAAGGAAAGAGGGAGGGAGGGGGGAGGAAGGGGGGAAGGAGGAGAAGGAGGGGGGAAGAAGGGAGGGAATGGGGGAGGGAAGGAAGAAGGGAAGTGGACAGAGAGGTAGGGGGAGGGATAGAGGGAGGGAAGAAGGGAGGGAAGAAAGGAGAGGGGGAAGGAGCGGAGGGGGAGAGGGCAAGAGGAAAGCCAAGCTTTGTATGACAGGCTTCACTTTCTCCGATGACTCACTGAACACTAATTAAGGCTAATCAATTATTGTCTGGAAAAGTCATTTCGTGTCCTCTTTAGCATGACTTCTGCAAATGATCAAAGCTGAGTTACTAACCGTAAGTCAGTACTTCTACCATGTTTCAGAGTCACACAAATTCCAAAACATTGTTTTTCATGTCCTCTCCTGTAATACTCTGCAGATTTTGTATCTTTTAATGTTTGATGCCCGGGTTTTAAAGGGGCCGGCCTCCTCTTCTCCTGGCAAACACCACTTCCACTCTCTCCTTCCTGGCACATCCTCAACTGTCCTGAAGCTCATTAGATGGAGTCGCTCACAGCTGCAGGGTGCCTAAGACCTCCCTCCCCGAGAATTCGCTTTCCTTTCTTTTCTTTCCCTTTTTTATTTTTAACATAGTCAAAAGTTCCCAATAAACTAAGCCCAGTAGAGATTTTTAACAAATATTTGATAAGGCAATGCTTTCATATGCAGAAATGAACACTATACAATCCATAAATGCACACGAATATGTAAGTGTACACTAATGCATACATGCACATTAATATATAAATGCACACTAATACGTAAGTGCACACTGATACATAAATGCACACCAATGCATAAGTGAACAATACTACATAAACGCACACTAATATTTAAGTGTACACAAATATGTAAATACACACTAATGCATAGGTGCACACTAATACATAAACATACACTAATACGTACGTGTACGCTAACATGTAAATGCACCACCTATGTGAATGGAGAACCCCAGCAAACAGCTGTGGAAAGCCCCATAGAGGGAAACATAGCCTCGGTAACCACAGATTCAAAAGCTCCCACACAGCTAGGTCTTTGCCAGCCTCAGCCTGAAGAGATGCGCTGTCCTGGTGGGTATGGGCTCTGAGGGTGCAAAGACCAGAAGCTCCCACCCTCTTCGTGCCTGGCACTCCTGGCTCCCTGATGTCCCTGGCTGACCAGAACCTCCAACTTGAAGGGCGGGCCTGTGGTGTGGGGAAGGATGTGACAGGAAAGCTACAGCACGGCACTATCTCTTTACTTCCTTGTGGTGGCCACTGTGCTGCAGGGCCGCTGTACTGTGGTTCTACCCACAATAACATTCGTTTTTGGGTTTTTTGTTTGTTTGTTTGTTTGAAGTGAGAGTCTCACTCTGTCACGCAGGCTGGAGTACAGTGGCATGATCCTGGCTCACAGTAGCCTCAACTTCCTGGGCTCAGGCAGTTCGCCCACCTCAGCCTCCCCAGTAGCTGGGACTATAGGTGAGCACCACCGTGCTCAGCTAATTTTTTTTTTTGGTAGAGACAAGGTCTTGCTATGTTGTCCAGGCTGATTTCAAACACCTGGGCTCAAGTGATCCTCCCACCTCAGCCTCCCAACTCGGCCTCCCAACATGCTAGGATTACAAGCATGAGCCACCATGCCCAGCTATAATAATGTCCATGAAGTGGCAGCCAAAAATCACATGGAATTATCCACCACAAGAAGCCAGGATGGGGCAGCCTTATGTTAGGATTGGGCCTCTGTTGTCATTTCTTTGGACACTGACATTTTTGCTACACAAACACAAGCATCTTCTGGGTGGGGACTGCTTGAGGCTCCATGGATGAGACTCTCTTCCCACCCTCCCAGTCAGAGCTTATCTCACTTTCTTCCATGCTCTTGTCCTAAGCTTCCACTTCCTTGTTTCTCTGTTTTCTTGCCTATCTCCTCCTTCTACTACAAACTGCATCCCCATGCCCTAGCACAAATAACCGACTTTGTAAAACACAACATGCCGTGAGGGACAAGAGGAAAGAAAGCACGTCCCGGGCACGGCTCCGCTTCCTCCTTGGCACCATGCAGCCTGTGCCATGTGGATCAGGAACCCCCAGGAGAGCATTCTGCAAGGCTGACAAAGCATCGCTGGCCTTGGCAATGATGCGAAACTTGGGTTCTCCATGTTGCTGTTGACTAGCTATTCTTAGTCGGCAGGGGGTTTCCATGGTTACAAGGAAAGAAAAAATGCCAGGTCCTGGAAGCTTCACTCCTCAGTTTTCCACCCTGCCCCATGTAGGGGCTTTCTCCCCACCCTTCATCAAAACACAGCACCCACACTCTGGGGCTTCCTAAGATCCTACCAAGGTGACTCCTGCAGAGTGGACCAGGACTCCACAGCTCCACCCTTTCTCTTTTCACATGTCTTCTGTGAGTCTCTAAGGGATCACTGATCCTGAGGCCACCTCCCGTCCTGGGATACAGGGCTCAACTAGTCCTCTACTGCCCGCCTACCCTGTTGGCAATACCTTGCTTTAAAACACACAATGGCGCATCCTGGGAGAATGTCCCTTGCCCGGCATCTGGCATGTCCATGAACACAAAATCTCGTAAGGCCATGGGGTCCAGGTAGACAGAGTCAAGTCTCTTCTCATGCTCGAAGCCACTATGCTTCCCTTGGAGGAGGCAGAATTCTGTAGCACAGGAGAAAAGGACAAGCCAGACACGAGGTCAGCCAGGCCGTGCTGGCACACCTTAGACCAGACTTCACCTGACTCAGGAGCAGAAGACACATTCACCTTCTTTCCCATAAAATCCAATTCCCACACACATGTGCTGCTTGGCCAAAAACCCAGCCACTTCCTACAAAGACAGGAGAAATGGTTTTTCTTAACATATCTCTCTACTGTGTACTCTCTGGACAAGGAGGACACAATCTTTAAAATACTGGAAATATTTTCTTATCCTGATTCGAACAAACCAACTCTAAACAGACAAATGAAACCCACCCTGTATAAAACACTGGGAAAATATGAACACTGATAATATCAAAGAATGATTGTCAATATATTGGGTGTGCAAGTAGTTACACGGTTATGTTTATAAGTGCCTTAACTTTTCTTTGTTAATAAATAGAATACACAGCAAAAAAAAAAGTACTGATGTCTGCAATTATATAAAGAAATCTCACAAATATTTTGTTGAGTGAAAAAAGCCAGACACAAAAGAGTACGTTCTATGTGAATCCATTTACATGAAGGCAAAACTAGTCTTTAAAAAAAAAAAAGCCTTATCATTGAAAGGTACTGAAATACTGATAAATGAAACAATATAATGCCTTAGGTTTGCTTCAAAATTATCCAGTGGGAGAGGAAGGAGGTGGGTAAGTTATTGATGGAACATAAAGTGCCTTCATTATTGAAGCTGGATGCTGGGTTCACGGGGGTTCACTATATTATTTCCTCTACATTTAAACATGTAAAAATTTCCATAATAAAAAGGTTTTATTTTAATTACAAAAAGAGAAATGTTTCCTCAAACACTTCCATATTTTTTCCCATATTTTCATTTATTTATTTATTGAGTCATAACTAACACACTGCAGCCTCAATTTCCTGGGTTTTATCATGCCTGGCTAATTTTTGTAGTGACCAGGTCTTGCTGTGCTGTCCAGGCTAGTCTCAAACTTCTGGGCTCAAGCAATTCTCTTGCCTCGGCCTCCCAAAATGCTAAGATTATAGGCATGAGCCACTGTGCCTGGCAAATACTTCCATATTTGAGAACCCAGCTAAGATATCTAAGTTGTGGGTAAAAATGAAACTAACCATTATGATGTCCTTGCTAAGCAGATAACAGCTAGTGAATGCAAGAACTTTTTCCTTCTATTTAATGATTTGTGTACTTAAGCAAAGGCTACAGAATAAAAACGTGGCTGAGCATAGCATTTGCATGAAATGTGGAAGGCAGGGGTATCAGCACATATTTTCACCACTTGTGGATACCCATGATGCTTGTAAAGATAGAACGGCTGTCTACAGACAAATGAAACAGCCCTTGGTTTACTCAACCAACCATGTTCACTGGTGTCTAGGGTGCCCCAGCCCTCCACCCTTAGCACTTACGTGCTGAGAACCAGCACGTGGTCACGACTTTGCTCTCTGTGGACAGGGGCCACTGCCATTCATACAGGGACCAACTGGCATTTTAGGAGCCCACAGCACCCCCAACGCTCTCACCTTCACCCACACACAGCCCCGGAAGGCACTGCCAGTTCCTTCATTCTTTCTCTTCATCCCTTCCCATGCATCCAGCAAATACGCAGTTACCCCTGCTCCTTGCCAGGCCCTGTGCCAATGGCCATACACACAAAAGGACCACAACCAGGCCTTAACAATAAGAGTGAAGACAGGGTCAACCCAGGTTGAAGCCAGAGTGGCAGATGGATGTTGTGGAAGGGAGATCTCTCTCCTACCCATCCTAGGCTGAGGCCCGATAACAATGAACATTGTTGTCATTAACAAGAGAAAAGCATGCAAATTTATTTAATATCAGTTTTACATGGCACGGCAGTCTTCAGAAGAAAATAAAGGCCCAAAGAAACAGTGAAATCTGAGTATTTTTATGCCAGGTTTAAGGAGTGGTCTGATGGAAAATAAGTCGGGCATGGTGGCATGTGCCTGTAGTCCTAACCACTTAAGAGGTTAAGGCAGAAGGATTGCCTGAGCCTAGAAAGTCGAGGCTGAGGTGAGCCATGACGGTGCCATTGCACTCCAGCCTGGGCGATAGTAAGACCCCAGCTCAAAAAAAAAAAGTCTGAGGCAGACTTGGGCTTGGTGGCACATGCTTATAGTTCCAGCTACTTGGGAGACTAAGGCAGAAGGATCCCTTGAGAGCCAGGAGTTCGAGGCTGCTGTGGGGAAGTATGACAGGACAAGGAATGTGGCCACATGGTAATTAGCTGGGTACCTCAGCAAGGCCAGCTTGTGCAGCTTCTGTGTTCCTATGCCTTCAGAGACAAAGCTTCTGGGTATAAGGAAGGCACCTCTCACCTGAGGGTCTGTGACCCGCTTCAGAAGAAGGTTAAAAAATCCTGGTCAGGCACAGTGGCTCACCCTTGTAATTCCAGCACTTTGGGAGGCCAAGGCAGGAGAATGGCTTGAGCCCAGGAGTTTGAGACCAGTCTGGGCAACATAGCGAGACTTCCTCTTTACAAAAAAATTAAAGAATTAGCTGGACATGGTGGCATGCTCCTGTAGTCCCGGCTACTCGGGAGGCTGAGGGAGAAGGATTGCCTGATCCCAGGAGGTCAAGGCTGCACTCCAGTCTGGGCGATAGAGTGAGATCACAACTCAAAGAAAAAAAGAAAAAGAAAAAAAAAAAAGAAAATCCTTCTTCCTGCTTCGAGGGGACAGGCAAGGGAAAGGTCACAGTGACCTTCCTGCTTCTGCCATTTTCTCCTCTTTCACATTAAAATATTTCCAGGTCACGTGTCCTAAATGCCATCACAGGGAAAGAGAATCCAAAAAGGTTTCTTGGGCGAAGCAGCATCCAAGCAGCCTCCTAAGAGTTCGGTGAGAAACAAAGAGGCAGGGCACATGCTCCAGAGGGAGACAGCATGGGCACAGGGCTCAGGAACAAGAGAAGGAGCAACATGAGCCTGAAGGTGGGTTGACTTGGTGAGGTCACTGGGCTGGGGGCACCACACAAGGGCCAGCCCACAATGACCTTGAGGTGCAGGCTTTGTCCTTGGGACACAGGGAGCCACAGAAGAGTGTTGGAGCAGGAGAGTGAAATGATCAGATTTTTGTTTTAAAATAGTCATATTAGCTATACTGCTAGGATGGAACAGACAGGAAAGAGTCTGGGGCAGACCTAGGTGTGGTGACTCACGCCTGCAATCCCAGCAATTTGGGAGGCTGAGGCAAGAGGATTGCTTGAGCTCAGGAGTTTAAGACCAGCCTAGGCAACATCAAGAGACCTAGTCTCTACCAAAAATTAAAAAAAAAAATAAGTCAGGTGTGGTGGCACGTGCCTGTAGTCCTAACTACTTGAGAGGCTAAGGCAGAGGAAGTCGAGGCTGAGGTGAGCCACGTTGGTGCCATTGCATTGCAGCCTGGGTGACAGTGAAACCCCACCTCAAAAAAAAAAGTCTGGGGCAAACCTGAACATGGAGGCAAATGCCTGTAGTTTCAACTACTTGGGAGACTGAGGCAGGAGGATCCCTTGAGAACCAGGAGCTCAAGGCTGCAGTAAGGGCAACAGAGTCAGACCTCATCACTAATGGATGCCAGCGGGAGACGGTGTTGGAGGCATTGGGCCTGCAGATATGGGGGCAGAGTGGGAAACACAGGTGCTCAACAGGCCTCCAATTGGAAGCTTGTGCCGGGACACTGGCAAATCCCAAGTTAAACAAAAGTGCAAGGCTAAATTTCAAGTTGTCCAAAAGGATGTTTCTGATCAGCCATGAGTGTCTCCAGAGAGGAGGGCTGGGGAGTGAAGGGAGGAGTCGCCTCAGCTGATGGGGCTGGACTTCTCAAGACAACCAGGATCTCTGTCAAATGCAGCCCCATCAGGAAGGTGGGAGGAGAGGGCAACAGCTTCTCAAAGGCCCTTCCAGCCCCTGCAGGTTTATGTTTATGAAGCTGCATCAGAACATTCTGTGGCAAGAGCAACAGAAAACAGATGGGCAAAAAAAGAAAGGAAATGCAGAACTGGTTTAAAACCAGGCGGTGAGTCACCCTGAATGACGGCTGGACCGCCAAGCTGCAGAGGCATTGCCCTCGGCCCTGGGCAACCTCCTAGGCTAGGTGAGGAAAGGGGGCTAAAGAAAGGGCCAAGACATCCTCAGGGAACCTCTTCTCAGCAGCACAAAGAGGAATTTATTTTAAAGACAGCAGAAATAAGCAAAGATAAAAGGCTTGAAACTGAAATGCAAGCAGGAGCACAGCGGGGTGCCAGACCAGGCTGTGTTTGTCAAATCACCATGGTGGCGGGAAAGAGGTTACCCAGAAACAATGGGCCACTCCAACGGAGCTGTGTGCAGGACAGAGCCTGGTCACCTCCTGGGACAAACAGGAAGGAGCTCACATGGAGACCACCACCTAGAGTGGCAGCCCGGGCCTGAGCCCTGCCACTGATGGTCCTCAGAACTCTCATGGGGTACATGCCAAGATTTCAAAGGCCTTACAAAAGTGACACGTTGGCCAGGCACAGTGGCTCAGGTCTGTAATCCCAGCACTCTGGGAAGTCAGAGCAGGAGGATTGCTTGAGCTCAGGAGTTCGAGACCAGCCTGATCAACATAGTGAGACCTTGTCTCTACAAGATGTCAAAAATCAAAAAAAAAAAAAAAAATGACACATTATTCACCACAGCCAAGACATGAAAATAACATACATGTCCATTGACAGATGACTAGGTTAAGAAAATGTGGTATGTATACACAATGGAATACTATTCAGCCCCAAAAGAGGAAATCCTACTATTTGCGGCAACATGGACAAACCTGCTAACTGAAATAAGCCAGGCACAGAAAGACAAATACTGTACCATCTCACTTATGTGTGGAATCTGAAAAAGTCAAACTCACAGAAGCAGAGAGTGGAATGGTGGTTACCAGGGGCTGGGGACGGGGTAATGGGAAGATGTTGGCCAAAGCATACAAACTTTCAGTTACAGGAGGAGTAAGATCTGGGGGTGTGACGAACAGCATGGTGGCTATAGATAACAACACTGTATTTTTACTTGGAATTTGCTAAGAGAGTAGATCTTAAGTGTCCTCATCCTCCCTACTCTCCTCCCTACCCCCACCCCCACACACAGAATGGTAACTCTGTGGGGTGACAGATGTGTTCATTAGTTTGATTGTGGTCATTATTTCACAATGTGTATGTATGTATATGTCTGCTAAATCATCACTTTGTACACCTTGAATACATACAAATTTTACTTGTCTATTTCAACAAAGCTGGGGGGTGGGAGGAGTGACACATTGACCACCTATAAATCTGGACAGGACAAATCTGGACAAACCCTAACCCTAACCAAGACATAAATGTTGGGGCTGAAGCCACATAAGTGTATGTAGCAACACTGCTTATCATGTTCTCATAACAGAGACTGGAAGAACAATTTGATTATCTGCATAATACAAGTTTTTGTTTTTTAGAGATAGGGTCTCACTCCGTCACCCAGGCTGGAGTATAGTAACACAATCATAGCTCCCTGCAGCCTTGACCTCCAGGGCTCAAGCAATCCTCCTGCTTTAGCCTCCAAGTAGCTGAGACTACAGGCACACACCACTATGCCTGGCTAATTTTTTTACTTTTTGTAGAGATGGGGTCTTGCTATGTTGCCCATGCTCTGATTACTTAACAGACAAAACTCCTTCCAAGAGAGAGAATAAAATAATAACAAAAATGCCCAGGATGACACAGATTTATAGCCAAGAGTCTAAAGGATGTAGGTCACAATTCTTAGTATTCTTGGTATTTCTTGGTCCCCAACCTTTCCACCTAGACCAATTTCTTAATGCTGACACCTTCTCTTTATGTCACCTCAGGTAAATCACCTCAGGCTGATCCATCTGCAAAGTGAGAGAGGTAGACTCAGTGACTTCACCCTGGGTCCTAACCGTTTCCCCTAGCGATCCTCAGACACCTTTAGCTTGCCAGCAGTGTCACTCAAGGACACTTAGATTCTGTTCTGTATCCCTGTGGCTGTAGCTGAATGGCATGGCAATTCATGTGGGCTTAGTGAGTGTAAAAGCTGTCTCACGGAAGGTCTCCTCCTCCTCAGCAAACGGGGGACGAGCAAGAGACAGCAATAGACATGTGCGTGGTCTAGCATGGCACACTTCTTGAAACTTTTCAGTATAGAAAACGGCAAACTGCATAAGAAGACAGAGTTGTATAATGAACCTGCACATCCCCATTCACAGGCTTCAACTCTCAACCACACCTCTTGACCTCTGCCCCCACTCACACACATCACACACACCCTTTTATAAGCTACTTGTGTTATTTTTATTTGGTTTTTTTTTTTTTTTAGAGATGTGGGTCTTGCTATGTTGCCCAGGCTGGTCTTGAACTCCTGGGCTCAAGGGAACCTTCCACCTCAGCCTCCCAAAATGCTGGGATTATAGGTGTGAGACACTGCACTTGGCCTTAGTATTCTTTTTGAAACAAACCACAGACATGTGACCATGTCTTCCATAAATGTTTCAGTATAAATCTCTAAAAAAGAAGATGACACGTTTTTATAAATAGAGCCATAATGTCATTATCATACCCAAAAGGTTAATCACAATTTATTACATTACATTTATTCATGCATGTCCCCCAGAGGTGGTCACTGAGTCTTCTTGGGTTCAACACAACCTCTTCTCATGGGCACATGAAGGAAGGTGCTGTGGGCACCTGGGACAAGCAGACACCAGCTAAACTAGAGTCCTTGCCTTCTTCAAACAAGACAATGACCAGGACCGCACACTTTGAACACATGTGTGATCAGCAGAGAAGCATGAAGGATGGAAGGTGGGATAACAATAATGATGATAATAACAGTAACAGAGGTGGAGGCTTAGATAAATGGCCGCTGTGCCAGGCACTTCACTGGACTCATCTGATTTATTTCTCAGCCCTGCCCTGTGAGGAAACATATTTTCCTGTCCTGAGACGGGAAAGCCAAGGCCCAGTATGACTCAACGGCTTGCCTGAGACTTCACAGGGTGCAGCGGTGCTGGGGTTGATGCTCAGTTTGTCCTCCAGCAGAGACTCGTTCCTTGTCCCTCTGCTATGCTGGCAGAACCTGCCCCCCACTGATGTCTGGGGGAGAGGGTGGCATTGCTCCTGGGTATCCCCCACCAAAACTTCCCAGTGCAGCCTACAAGTCCAGGGAGCAGGTTATGGGGTACCCACACTCTCCTGGCCTCTCCCCCCACAGTCCCCAATACAGTGGGGTCTTCTACAAGTGTGTGCCTCAGGGGAACACAGGGGACCCCCTCAGCACCCTTGGGAGGTGGCACTCACCAAACTGGCCATCCAGTTTCACATACAACTCGATGACGCCATAGGCGATGGTGGTGGCAGCTGGGATCTCCAGCACCACGTTGGTGTCCTTGGTGATGTTCCCATCCTCTGTCGCGGACACCTGTGGGCAAGAGCACACACTCCCACCTGTGCACTCAGGCTCTCCCTGGTTTCTACGCGCCTCCCCACTGTGTCTAGCCTCATGCCTCATATGTAAGAGATACTGGAAACATGTCCACAGCCGGACACAGTAGCTAACGCCTGTAATCCTAGCACTCTGAGAGGCTAAGGTGGGAGGATAACTTGAGCTCAGGAGTTTGAGACCAGCCTGGGCAACATAGCGAGACCTTGTCTCTACAAAAAAATTTAAACTACAGGTATGTGCCTGTAGTCCCAGTTACTCAGGAGGCTAGGCAGAAGGATCACCTGAGGCCAGGAGGTTTAGGCCACAGTGAGCTGTGATGGTGCCACTGTACTCCAGCCTAGGCAACAGAATAAGACACTAACTCAAAAAAAAGGAACATGTCCGCAGACTACAGAAATGAGTAGGAGAGAGGAGCCAGGCAGCAGAAGGCAGCAGAAGTAGGGATTTAATCCTTGTTGGTGGCATCATGTTCCCAAGTAAATGGCCAACCTGGTGGCATAAAAGCGAGATTCTAGGGTATGGGATCCCATGAAGTGAAGTCTGCAGTGTGAGCAGCGATCCTAAATGAAGGAAATAAGATCGCCTCCCAATTCCCTTCATCAAGGGTTGCTGTAACAACTTTGAAACCCACATGTGAATATCCTAAACAATAACAAAGCTTGACTGAGAGAGCCTGGCTAGGAGAGAGTACGCCAGTCCAAGCATGACCATCCCCCTGTGACATGCTGTGCTGATACCCAAAGCCAGGAAGAGAGAGGGAAGCGGGAAAGGCTCAGGGGAGGAGAGGCCAGGAAGTGAGGCACCAAAGCTTCCTCCTTCAAATGCTCTTACAAATACAGTCCCTTCCCACGAAGCCCTGGGGAGAAGAAGATGAGAATCTATCTGTTGGTCAAACACTGGAGATCAGAGAACTCTTTTTAGCAACTTGATCCTGGTCAGAGTGTGTTGCTTTGGGTCAAGAAATGGCTGCCTGACTCCCAGAGGACTTCGGTGGGTGGTGACTGTGACAGAAGTGTTGGCCAGGCCAGCCTAAGCCCTCTCCCACTGGCATCTCCCTCACCACTGCTGCCCAGCCCACCTGCCCTGCTCTCCCCAGTGAGAATGTCGGCTCCAGACCTGTATCTCCACCTCCCTCCAGATACAACTTTCCTGGGTCTTCCAGAAAAAGCCAAAAGTTACCCCAAAAAGTAAATCCCAAAAAATATCAGCCACCACAGCAAGCTGGAAGGGAAACAGTTAGGACTTGATGGCCACCTATTCCACTGAAGTTTGGTTCTGGCTCAGGGTCAGCTTGCTAAGACTGTGTAGAACTTAACCCAGAAGAGGCCAGTCACGGTGGTTCATGCCTGTAAACTCAGCACTTTGGGAGGCTGAGAGGCTGGAGGATTGCTTGAATCCAGGAGCTCGAGACCAGTCTGGGTAACATAGTGAGACCTTGTCTCTACAAAAAAAAATCAAAAAATTAGCTGAGTGTGGCATGTCTGTAGTCCCAGCTACTTGGGAGGCTGAGGCAGAAAGATCACCTGCGTCCAGGAAGTTGAGGCTGCAGTTAGCTATGATCATGCCACTGCACTACAGCCTGGGAGACACAGTGAGACTCTGACTCAAAATAACCCAAAAAAAACACAAAAACAGAAGAAAATATATATATGTAGATTGTAATGGGCTGTAACTCAATTCACAAAGAATTTGGGGCAGCTAATCCCAGAGTAATCATTTTGAGAGCCCTGGCTCTGAGGGGCCCTATGGATTCTCTTGGATTTGGTCTGGCCAGTGCCCATTTATCCATCTTCCTCCTCCTACAGGAAAGGTCACCTGATGCCAGCCCACCCAGCCAACCCGAGTGTTCTGTGGCCCTGCCCTGCTTCAAGAATGGGCACAACCCAGATAGTCTGGTGAGGCACAGGCCCAAGGTGCCCTCATCCCCGGGATTGTAGCAAATCCAGTGGAAGCCTGGAACTGCCAGCCCACAAGGGGAGAGCCTGTCTGAGACGGAACCAATCCCCAAGGCAGCTCACAATATCCAGTGGCCTGGATTCAGCAGTGCCTGAAGCCGCTTACTCCAAATGTTTCAGCCACACAAGCTGATAAATCCTCGCCCACGTAAACCAATTGGAGTTGAAGAGTCCTGACGGACAAAGACATCATCACCCAAAGAAGCCCCTGACCAAGGTCTCCACGGCTGGGACCAGGCGGGTTGCCATGGCCTTAACCCCAAGGCCCCCTGCACACACCTGCACTGTCTTGGTCTGGATTCCTACCATGCCGCCGCACTTCTCCTCAATCTGAACGTGTTCCGAGATCACACACTTCTGCATCGTTGTGATCTTCTGGGTCAGTATGCACAGGACCTCATTCCTCCTCTCCAGCACCTGCTGGAGCACGGGATTTTTCAGATTTATTGTTCTGAAAAAGAAACAGGTCGGTGAGTGGCCTAGTGCCTCAGGGGACATCGATGCAGCAGTGAGTTTTCTCCTCCTCCTGCACAGTGGGGAAGTTGAGGAGTGAACAGGTGACAACCGGCTTCGTTGATTTCCTGGTGATGAAAGAGGGGACAGGTCATGGGGAAAGGCATAAACCAAACGCTCCCAAGGTTCCCTCGGAGCAGCCAGGCCGCTGGGGGGACAGGATGGATGGGCACTGCTGAGTGAGAAGAAAAGGAAATCAACCAGTAGGGGACGGGCAATCCATCTGTCGTAAACCCTGGGAAAGCCACTGTGTTATTTAATCAGAGCTGAAGGATGTCAGACCTCACAGCCATGGCCCGAGGAACACAGGATGATGACAGGAGGAATGGCAGCCCACAGCTTCTCGCAGAAGAGAAAGGAACAGCCTTGAAGTACAAGTATTGAGGAGGAAATTAGATTCAAACTTCTTAACATGTCTGAAAAAGATGTTCAATCTCTTAGAAGAGGTTTCATGTCCTTGACCTATAGGGAAACTGAGGTCAGCCAGGTGTGGTCTGCCCAGAGTCACTCAGCAGAGACTTGGGACTCCCACCCAGCCACTTGAAATTCTGCAAAATTTCAAGAACAGACTGCATTCCTATTTACAGCAAATGATTTCATGCTTAGAAGCAAATGATGAAATAATCTCTCTATCACTTATAAGTGGACTCTGAACATTTACCATGACACTATAAGAAAGGGATTGGCAGTAGCAGAATACTGCCAGGGTAGGGGACATAGTATCTCAAGCCAGGCAAAGTGGGAACCAAAGGTAGGCCCAAACTTTACCTGTAAGATGACCATTATATACCTAATCCTGAATTGTACCCCACATTTTTAAAATAAAAAAAAGAAATAACCTCTCTGGAGATCTCATTCAATGACATGGTTCTATGAAATGGGCAGGAAAAAAACAAATTAGAGGTGGTATCAGCACAAGAATTATGGTGTTCATCCTGGTCTTTTTATTTTATTTTATTTATTTTGAGTCAGACTCTCACTCTGTCATCCAGGCTGGAGTACAGTGGCACAATCACATCTCACCCACTGTAGACTCAATCTCCTGGTCTCAGGTAATCCTTCTGCCTCAGCCTCCCAAGTAGCTGGGATTACAGGTGTATGCCACCACACCTGGCTAATTTTTTTATTTTTTGTAGAGACAACGTCTCATGATATTGTTTAGGCCGGTCTCAAACTCCTGGCTAGAGCAACTCTCCTGCCTCAGCCTCCCAAAGTGCTGGGATTACAGGCATGAGCCACCATGCATCAGGCCCACTCTGGACTTTTTAAGCAGCTCAAGGTTAGCTACCTTGAAAAGTTCAACACCCCTCCCTCCAACCACACACAGTGCTGTGGACCATTCCCATCCTAGAATCCTGAAGTCAGATTCTCTAGACTTCAGAAAGGATGCCCAGAACTGGATTGAGAAACTGGGAAAGTATCACTTCAGTGTAATCATCAGTCCAGGGCAGAAACAACCAGAGTGTCCATCAACAGATGAATGGAGAAACAAAGAGTCGTATATTCATGTAATGAGATCTTATATAGCCATAACAAGAAGTTTTGACACAAGCTACAACACGGATGAACTTTGAGGACATTATGCTAAGTGACATAAGCCAGGCACAAAAGGACAGTGTATGGTTCCACTTGCATGAAATATCTAGAACTGGCAAATTCAAAGTTACAGAAAGCAGATTGGAGGTTACCAGGGCCTGGGAGGGAGTGGAATGAAAAGTCATTGCTTAATGGCTACAGAGTTCCTGTCTAGGGTGATGAAGAAGTTCCAGAAATGGACGGTGGTGATGGCTACACAACGGTGTGGATGTCCATTTAACACCAAAGTACTATACACTTCTAAATGATTGAAATAGCCGGGCACAGTGGCTCACACCTATAATCCCAGGGCCTTAGGAGGCTGAGGTGGGAGAACTGCTTGACTCCAAACCAGACTGGGCAACATAGTGAGACCTTGTCTCTACAAAAAAATTAAAAATTTAGCTTGGCATAGTGATGCACACCTGTAGTCCCAGCTACTCAGGAGGCTGAAGTGAAAGGATTACCTGAGCCCAGGAGGTTGATGCTGCAGTGACCTGTGATCATACCACTGTACTCCAGCCTGCAACAGAGACCCTGACTCAAAAAAAGACAAAAAAAATTAAAATAGCAAGTGTTATTCATGTATATTTTACCATAATAAAAAGACATAAAAATGGTTCAATCTCAGTATCAGTCAAGGAAATGCAAATTATAACCATGCTTGTATCACAAGTAATACAAATGTATGGATAACCACCACCACAAAGCTGCCCAGAGACTCCATTTCTGGGAAGGAATACAAAACAGTGTTCGAATCCCAACTCCACCCTTCCACTGGGCAACCTCAAGTGAATGATTCCTCCTCTGCACCTAGGTTTTCTCATGGTGCCCTCCTCGTGGAGTTGTGTTAGGGTGTAGATGAGATGGCATGCCATGAGCAGTCGGTGTGTGCCAAACACAGAGTGAAAGGCCACGCAAATGCCAGCCAACTCCAACCACCTTCCTGTGTTCCTCTCGGGCGCCCACAAAGCAAAGCCACAGTGTGTGCACTGCATGGGAGCTCTGGCTATTTAGATGGAACGGGGTACTTTTTCACGTCATTCCCTTCTTAAAAGACTTTGATGGCTGCACCCCATATCCACCACTCCGCCAGGCTGTGAGGCCTAGATAATCTGCCCCCAACTCCTGTTAACCTTACCTTCCAGCCCCATCTCTGAGCCTGAAACACGCCAGGCACACACTCAAACCAAGGTCTCAGCACCCTGCCCCAACTGCCACATCTCACAGACTCATGGGTCACCTCCTGGGGGTGCAGCCCCCATACTATCTGTAGAATGGCACCCTGTCATGCTGTCACATCCTAACACCATTCCTCTAGAGATAGTTCCATACATTTTTCTAGCTCATTTTTTATTTGTTCATTGCCTGCCTTCTCCATCTAGAACATAAACTTCATGGAGGCATGGACTGTGCTGTTCATTTACCGCACATCTCAGGGCCAAAGTCAGCACCTAGTCCATAGGAAGGGCCTAGTAAATACATTCTGAAAAATTGAATAATTAAAACTTGTGGAGTTATTTTCCTCTTTTTTTTTTTTTTTTTTGAGTTGAGGCCTCACTCTATTTCCCAGGCTGGCGTGCAGTGCCATCTTCATGAGTCACTGCAGCCTCAATGTCCTGGACTCAGGCAATCCTTCTACCTCAGCCTCCTGAGTAGCTGGGACTACCAGCACACCACCACACCTGGCTAATTTTTTTAATTTTTTTTGTAGAGACGAAGTCTTGCTCTGTTGTCCAGGCTGGTCTCAAACTCCTTCCGCCTCAGCCTCTCAAAGTGCTGGGATTGCAGGCATGAGCACCTGCATGAGTTTTTTCCTCTTTATATTTGCTTTAATGAAAATGGAAACATGTATTTGTGCATTCATGTGTGAAGATGGAAGAAATGGAGAATTAGCAGCTAGGTTTCACGTGTAAATGTAAACCCTCCTGAAAGACTGTGTTTTATACCCACAGGCAGAGACTTTAAAGATAAAAGTCATCGTGTCCACTAGTCAGAGCACAGAATCAAGTGTTCCCTTCCTAATGTTGCCATCCCTCTATTGTATAGCATTCTGTCTTCTAGTAGATTCTTGAAAATCTGCACCCTCGGTTACAGTGAAGGCATTGGCTCACCCCCAGCCGGAAGCAGCGCCTGACTCATAACTTACGGCAGAGGAGCGACTGAAGGCAGACTTTAGGAGTTGATGTGACCCCACCGGATTGAAAGATGCCGCACTGTAACGTACCCCAAACAGGGCCCACTCAAATACTTGAACGATGCTCTTTGCCAGTGTGAAAATCTTTGAAAGGAGAAAGTTTGGTATAAACTACCCATGAGGTCATACTTAAAATGCTTCCCAAACACCAAAGGTGGGGGGAGCAGTCTACAGCAGCAGGGAACCTCCCTCTGCATCTGATGATGGAACAGTCCTGAGATGCTTGCTGGGACCAGCTGAGCACCTTCGAGGGGTCACTGTCCTCAGGAGGTCCCTGTAGGATGACCCCACTGCAGGGCAGGGAACAGAAGCTCGCCCAGGGACAGGGCCCCATCTCCAAGGCTGAGATCCAAGTGACAAGGGAGGAGAGAATCACAGGGCTACATCTCACAGAGAAGACCGGCTAGGAAATCCTTTCCTGGGCTACAAAGGCAGGGCCACAAGGACCGGCAGGTGGCCTCCATCGGGCAGCAAAGAGGACCAGACCACGCCCACCCTAGTCACTGGGATTCCGTTTCCCAGGACAGTGCTGCCACCTTTTGGAAAGCGGATGCCAGACAAATCTAAGCATCTGTCTGGAGAGACCTCATGGGAACAGTGGGGAAGCCACCTATCAGAGGAAATGGATTGTTCCTTTGGCTCTTTGGCTCTTTGCAAAGCAATCTCTAGAGGGGGTTCTTCCCCATCTCCCTACTCCCCCACCTAGTCAACTCCACCATGCCCCAAGCAGTCTCAGGGGAGAGAGCAGGCACTCCCTTGAGACAGTGTCCTCAGGTGCAAACCTAGAACATAGCAGGACCCTGGTTCTGGCTCTCCTCAGAGCAAGAATCACCATGTGACAAGGCCTCTCTGGGCCCATCAAGTGGGGAAACCAGGCAGATATCAATGTGGTTTCTCTATCATCTTATATATGTACTGTATTCATTTAAAGAGATCCATGGTGCCAGGCATGGTGGCTCACACCTATAATGCCAGCACTTTGGGAGGCTTAGGGAGGAGGATTGCTTGAGCCCAGGGTTTGAGAACAACCTGGGCACTTGGCAAGACCTCATCTCTACAATAAATCAAAAAATTAGCTGGGGGCGGCACACACCTGTAGTTCCAGCTACTAGGAAGGCTGAGGCGGAAGGATTACCTGAGCCCAGCAGGTGGAGGCTGTGGTGGCCGTGAGCATGCCACTGCACTCCAGCCTGGGTGACAGCGAGACTCTGACTCAAAAAAAAAAAGAGGTCCATGGCTTTCTTCAGACTGCTCATGAGGTTTAAGAAACAAAAACATTTAAAATCCTAGATTGGGAAAGGAGACTCAGAGAGTGATGGCAGTAACCAAAGTCACACAGCTCAGAAGCCCAGGCTGGTCTTTTACAAAGGCCAACGCGGCCACAGCAGCCCACAGCAGATGTCTCCCTCCTCTGGGTGAGGGCACCCTCAGGCTGTCCTGGGAACTGGGCCCTCATCTCCATTAACTCTTGTACTGCCACATCTGTTTTCACATGGAAATATCTTGCCTGTCTAACCAGACCAGTGGCTGGAGGCTAGAAAGGGGGCTTCTATCCAGATCGTCTGGGAATCTTTTTCAGACTACCCAAGCAAGCCTACCTCCCTCCCCTGATGCTGTAGCCCTGTGCCCTTAGACAGCTCTTCCTTGGGTTGTCTGACTTGCTTCCTCCTCCCTGAACCTGGCAAGAACCACTGAATGGCATGGACAGAAAGGCTTTGAAAAGAGACAAGAAAACTATTAGCAGTGGCTGTCGCTTGGGTGGAGAACTAGGTGGCTGAGAGGACTTTTCACCTTTTCTCATTTGCCATTTTGACATTTAAACCCTGTGAATAACCTACCTATTCAAAACTTTTTATTTATAAAAAAAAAAAAGTCTGGGCACAGTGGTTCACGCCTCTAACCCCAGGACTTTGGGAGGCCAAGGTGGGAGGATCACTTGAGGCCCAGAGTTTGAGATTAGCCTGGACAACATAGCAAGAACTTGTCTCTACAAAAAAAAAAAAAAAAAAAGCCGGGCTTTGTGGCTCATCTGTAATCCCGTGCTTTGGGAGGCTGAGGTGAGTGGATTGCCTGAGCCTGTGGGTTCGAGACCCGCCTGGGTAACTTGGCAAGACCTTATCTCTACAATAAATTTTAAAAAATTAGCGCACGCCTGTAGTTCCAGCTACTTGTAAGGCAGAGGCAGAAGGATCACCGGAGCCCAGCAGGTCCAGGCTGTGGTGGCCAGGAGCGGCCACTGCACTCCAGTCTGGGCGACAGAGTGAGACTCCAACTCAAAATTAGCCAGGTGTGGTGCCTGTAGTCCAAGCTACTTGGGAGACTGAAGTAGAAAGATCAATTGAGCCCAGGAGTTTGAAGCTGCAATGAGGTGTGATTATGCCACTGCACTCCAGCCAGGACAACAGAGTGAGACCTCGACTCAAAAAAAACAAAAACAAAAACAAAACCTCTGGACAGACTGTAAGCTCCTGGAGGGCAGAGTACCTGGCTCAAAGCCCACAGACAGAAGAAATTGGGCAGAAGCTCTCCCGTGAAAAAATAAGCAACTGAAGACTCTCCATCCCCTGCACACATATTTCTAAGACCGTCTCCAGCGGCTGAGTGGCTTGCTCTTCCTAGTGGGTAGCAAGACACAAGCAAGGGCAGGAGACCACTGAGACAGAGGCACAGCATCACCACCTGTAAAGGGCTGGACCCAAAGGAGCACGTCTGGGGGCAAGCAACGGGGGAAGAGCTCCCTTTCCTCACTTGGTGGACTTACTGAATGCCTCGCCCCATTCTACTGTGAGATCATCCTTCTGCCTGTACCTGGTATGTATCTATGAAGTGCAAACACCTGAAGCCAGTCTGGGGCCAGTTCCCAGTCTTATGTCCTGCCAGCTGGGTCCTGGATCTCCTACTCCCTCCAGTCCTGAGGCTGGGCTTCCACATCTGTAGGATGAGGATTTGCCACATGGATTACATTCAGGGAGGTCTTGCATAAAGTGACTCACACTCCACCTGACACACGGCGGGTGTTCCATCAATATTTCTTTCCTATTGGCAAGAAAGCTACATCAAGGAAGTCCCTTTCTAGGCTGGCCAAAGACATAGCCACAGTTTTCAGGATGCTTCATGAGGTGAGCCCTCAGCCAGAAGTGGACCCTCAAAGCAATTAAGAAAATGGTAGCCAGGTGAGGTAGCTCATGCCTGTAATCCCAGCACTTTGGAAGGCTGAGGTGAGAGAATTGCTTGAGCTCAGGAGTTCGAGATCAGCCTGGGCAATATAGTAAGACCTCATCTGTACAAAAAAACAAAAAAATTAGTTGGGCGTGGTGGCATGAACCTGTAGTTCTAGCCAACTGGGAGGCTGAGGCAGAAGGATCGCCTGAGCCCTGAGCCCAGGAGGTCAAGGTTGCAATGAACCATGATTGTACCACTGCACTCCAGCCTGTGTGACAGAGTGAGACTCTGACTCAAAAAGAAAAAAAATGGTCACATGGATACAGGACAGGATTTGGTACCAGACATGGATAAACTCAAGAAAGCGGCAACATGGACACAGGATGGGAGCTGGCTGGGCAGGAGCTGCTGAGAGGCAGCAGGATGACAGAGGGAGGAATGCATGGCTCAGAGCCCAGGATGGCTGCCGGGGACCAGAGCAGCCCAGCAGGAAGGGAAATTCCTGGTCCTATGGAACCTATCAGCTCCCTGGCCCGGTCCTAATGAAGTTGCCTCCTCTCCCAGACTGAAGCCTTCATTTCCATTTTCTCTATTTCTAACATTTCAAGAGTTGAAATGCAAACTCACAGATTAAAAAAAAAAAAAAACCCCCAGAGAAGACTTAGAACTCCAATGACATTCAAAAGGAGGGAAGCGGCTTTGTTTTCTAGCATAACGTGGTCCCTGGGGATGCTTCCTGGAGAGACAGGGGAGGGCATGCTTTTTTCTCATGCAGACCCCCACACTCTACCTCTCCATCAGTCATCTTTACAAATAACAGAGTCCTCCAGGCACCGAACCAGATGCTGGCTTCTCAGGGAATGAGACCACGGCAGCCACTATGGGCAGGTCCTCTTATGTAACAACCCCTGGTGATGACATGGCCTCGAGGAAGAGTTTCCAGTGGAGTCCTCATAAGGCTCTCCAAAACCTAGGGAACATCATGACAGAGTATGGGCTTTTGTTCAGTGTGCTGGGGAGAAAGTATAAAATTGGAAGGAACCCAGGGGATTATCTAGCTGTGGGTGGAAAACCAGTTTCATCTTGAGTATCACCTCTGACCAATCGATCAGCGATGGCTGACTGGCTGTAGTGAAAAGGATTCTAAGACTGAGTTTGTGAGCTCATGTCTACAGTCTCAGCCCTTTGGGAGGCCGAGGCAGAAGGATTGCTTGAACCCAGGAGTTCAAGACCAGCCTGGGCAATATAGTAAGACCTCATGTCTATAAAATATTAACCAGGCATGATTAGCTAATTTGGAGGCGGAAGGACCACCTGAGCCCAAAAGGTCAAAGCTGTGGTGAGTTGTGATCTTGCCACTGCACTCCACCCTGGGCAACAAAGTGACCGCTCCCCACTCAATAACAACCAAAAAATAAAACAAAACAAAAACAATAAAACAAGTTTGAGTCTAGCCTGGGGGGCAGTAAGGAGCAAGAAGGCTGTGATCAGTTAGTAGTGTCTGCATGGGGAATGGGGTGGCCCTGACCACCTGGCTCTAATCCAGTGTCTCTGCTCATTGATGGAGAATGCACCCCCAGAGAGGTTACAGACTACCTGAGTCACATGGCACGTTAGTGGCAGAGTAAAAAAAAATCAGGACACACAACTTCTGACTCTGAGGTCAGTGATTTTTCCAGTACACAGTCCTAAAAGCCAATGGTGCAAAGACATTCTGGAGAAACAGTGCAACAACTGCCAAAGTCAGTTTCAACAACTCCCCAGGAACAGAGATGGAGACAGTCAAGACAGCCGAAAGCTGGCGGCCCACCTGCCACTGTAAGAATATTAAGCAGGAATGACCAACCCACAGGAGACATATTATTGATGATGAAGGCTTTAGCCTCTCAGGTATTCTGCCCACAGGGTTTTGATGTATTGGCTAAAGCTGCGGTGAACAGAGAAGCACGTGAACAGAGAAGCACGTGTCCGTTCACAGACCAGCTGGAGAGGAGGAAAATTAGGTCCATGGACGTTGCCTGGTAAAGCCCTTGGCTTTGCCCTCCTGACATTTCATTAAACGGGAATGTCTGCTTCTCTCTTGATAACCTACCTCCTCCAGTCCACAGAGGTGGTGAAACAAACCACCAAGCCCATGACTGGAGTTTTAATTTCGGTGACTACCTCCTATAATCCCAGAATGAAGATGCGGTTGTCTCTTTCACCTGCCTATCCCTCCCCCTCCCCCTCCCAAGGGGATGCTCCATTTGCTCTTTTAAAGCCTGTGAGCTTCTTCCCAGTGAAGGGGAGGAAAGCAACACTTTAAACACACCTGTGCAGCTTCCACGGTCACAGCCCTGAGCACTCCGTACCTGGGAGTTCTGACACCCTCCCACCACCCATCCCCACCCAGTATTGTTCGGGAGCATTAGGGACTTTGTACTAGGAGAGAGGGAGGGGAAGGTGGGCCCAGCCTGATCAGTGAGACTTAATTTCTTTCTTGGCTAATATTGGTCACTTCACTGTTCTTATCAGGGATGGGGTGGGGGGTGGGGGGTGGGGATTCTGGCCACCAAGACTTGAGGAAATGTCTGTTGAGGGTTTCCACATTTTTTTTTTTTCTCTTAAAAAGAGGTACAGGGCCAGGCAGGGTGGCTCACACCTATAATCCCAGCACTTTGGGAGTTACACTTTGGGAGGCTGAAGCAAGAGAACTGCTTAAGCCCAGGAGTTGGAGACCAGCCTGGGCAACATAGCGAGAACTTGCCTCTAAAAAAAAAAAAAATCAAAAAATAAGCCAGGTTTAGTGGTGCACAACTGTAATCCCAGCTACTCGGGAGGTGAGGAGGAAAGATCACCTGAGCCCAGGAGGTCACCGCTGCAGTGAGCTGTGATCATGTCACTGCACTTCAGACTGGACAACAGGGTGAGACCCCGACTCAAAAAAGAAAAGAAAAAAGTCACAAAAACCACTTTTCTGCCATTGAAACTTGTCTGCAACACAGCTGCCATTTGGTGACCAAGAGAACTTGGGCTGCCAGGATGAGCTCCATGTGGCGGCTGTCACAGAGGTCCAGAGCCCCAAACTAACCATCCACAGCTAACCATTGAGGGACCCCTGTGTCAAGACGTTTCTTACACAAGGGATAGCAAATGTTCTTTGCAACTAGCAGGCAGGGTATCTAGTTGCAAAGAACATTTGCTATCCCTTGTATAAGAAACGTCTTGACACAGGGGTCACTCAATGTGAAGTTATGACAAGAAGCTCAGAGAACTCATAAGCCAAAGTCCCAAAGGCACGTAGCTCGTAAGGGCAGGATGAGAATGCAGCTCAGCACAGTCCCACCCCAGAACTCCATCCACGTCTATCTTCCCCTTCCCTCCTGGGCGTCCCTGGACCCTGCATATGGAAGGTAATTAATGCATGTTTGATCGTTCATCAACAAGCAGCCTTTCTACTCAATCCATAAGAGCATCTCAGAGCCAGGCAGTGCATCTTCTTGGAAACCAAAGCAGCCTCCCACTGCTCCTCAGCACCAAACAACAGTCCCAGATCCAACCACAGCAGAAACTTCCCACTTATCAGAGATGCTCAACCTGGAGTCAGGGACAGGAAAACTAGAAACCTCAACTATGCCCTGGGGCCTCCAATTCCAAAACCATGAGAAAAGCCCTGCTTGCTCTCTCACTTGACAAAGATATGACAAAGATGACTTCAGGATTGTAAATTGCTGAAAAAAATCAAAACTGGGGTATGATGCTAACTGTATACTATTGTCAACATGACCGGGCCACCCCCACACTGTGACAGCTCCTTCTCTGTCCACATTATCGTCTCTAATACCTTCTCTTACTCACAGACAACAGTCCAGGGGGAGAGAGAAAAAAATGAGAAAGAGGAAAAAAATGACTGAGCAATTATAGACTGTCAACCGGTGAGACACATAATTAATTACCTGCAACCAGTGGATGAGATGTGGCAAGTCTGAAAGATGATAAACCCAAGAGACCTGAGGCAGAGAGATGAATTCACACAGAAGCGCTTGGAACATCTCTCTCCTTCCAAGCACTGTGCATAAAAGTTGGGCCAGAAAAATCATGTGTTTCGTGGACTTGGCCTTAAATCCTGGGTCCAGGTAAATTAATTAATTTCTACATTTCAGTCTCCTCAGTTGTGAAATGAAGATAAGCCAATTATCATTCCAAGCAAACAGTGCTCAGTATGCTGCAGGCACTGTGCCACCTCCCACGGCGAGCAAGGCGGACACGTTCCAGGAGGGACACAGACATAGGCAGTTACAACACACTTTACCCTACCATGTGGTTAGTATCTCAACAGGGGAATCAAGGGTTCTGATTGAGGCATAAAGAATAAGTAAGGACTGGGTGTGGTAGCTCACATCTGTAATCCCAGCACTTTGGAAGGCTGAGGCAGGAGTCTTGCTCGATCCTAGCAGTTTGAGAACAGCCTGGGCAACATACCGAGACCTCGTCTCTTTATTTATTTGTTTTATTTTCTTTTATTTTTTTAGTTGGAGTCTCATTCTGTCGCCCAGGCTGGAGTGCAGTGACACGCTCACGGCTACCGCAGCTTTGACCTGCTGGGCTCAGGTGATCCTTCCGTCTCAGCCTTCCAAATAGCTGGAACTACAGGCATGTACCACCATATGCAGCTATTTTTTTTTTATTTATTGTAGAGATGAGGTCTCACCAAGTTGCCCAGGCTGGTCTCAAACCCGTGGGCTCAGGCAATCCTCTCACCTCAGTCTCCCAAGGTGCTGGGATTATAGGTATGAGCCACTGCGCCTAGCCTGTCTCTATTTAAAAAAAAAAAAAAAAAAATTAAAGAAATCATAGGAATTGACCGGATGAAAAGGGAGTGTGTTGTGGCTGCCCCTTCGTGGGTCTGCCCAGACAGGAGGCCTGAGGGAGCCTTCAGACAAGGCCTGGAGATAAGAAACAACCTGGAGTATTCATCCCAGGAACTGAAGTAAATCCAAGGAACTGGCCTGGAGGATGTGGGGAAACAGGGTGAGGGATGAGACTGGAGAGTGAAAGCGGGACTTTACCAAACAGAAGGGCACGTGGATGCCGTGCCAGGAGGGTAGTGATGGGATCCTATGACTGCCCTGTGGAGAATCAACTAGAAGGGGAAGACAGGCACACAGGATGGTGGAGATCTGCACCAGGGAAATTGTCGTGAGGCTGGGGAAATGGGAACAAGTAAGACAGACACTTAAGAGCAACAGGGGAATCAAGGGTTCTGACTGAGGCATAAAGAATAAGTAAGGGCTGGGTGTGGTGGCTAACACCTGTAATCCCAGCACTTTGGAAGGCTGAGGCAGGAGTCTTGCTCGAAGATATGACTCTTAGGAATTTGGCAAGAGATGGGTCACACCTGCAACCTCAGCACTTTTGGAGACTGAGGTGAGAGGATCGCTTGAGCCCATGAGTTTGAGATCAGCAAGGGCAACACAGCAAGACCTCATCTCTACCGAAAAATCAAAAAGTTAGCCATGTGTGGTGGCACACACCTGTGATCCCAGCTACTCAGGAGGCTGAGGCTGGAGGATTGCTTGAGCACAGGTCTTTGAGGTTGTGATGAGCTATGACTGCATTCCAGCTTGGGCGACAGAGTAAGACCCCCAATTCAAAAAGAGAGAGAGAGAGAGAGAGAGAGAGTGGGAACTAAATGCTGACCTTATTTTCCTCTCTTGCCAAATTCCTAAGAGGCCTGGGAAACAGGTTGTTATTAACTCTATATACTATGGCTCACTTTCCAGCCTGACTCTGGCATAACATCACATAATGGATAAAGAAGGAAATAAAAAATATTTTGTGATCCTGCAAAGCCATCTCTTGGGAAAATTTTTGTCTGTATAGAATCCCCTTCCTTGGGATCCCTAGAAGAGCTAGATATTTGCTATCAGTTCTCACCCAGGGCTGCCACCTATGAGGCTTCATCAACATATTAAGAAACCCCCTCTCAATGCCCCAATTTCAATGCATTTCCTTTACTGAACTCAAAATTCCCATGAACAAATCTTTGAATCCACCTATGACCTGCAAGCTCCCGCTTGGAGATGTCCCACCTTCCTGGACCAAATCAATGTAAATCTCACGTGTACTAATTTATGATTTTTTGGTAACATCTGTCTTCCTAAGATGTATGTGACCAAGCTGAAATTCAGGACGTCCTGGGATGGTGCCACAGTCCTGGGTCACTCACATTTGGCTCCGAATAAACCTTCTTAAATATTTTACAGAGTTTGGTATCTTTGGTCAATAAGAGGTAAAACCAACTGTTGAGAGACTAGGAGCAGGAGAGGGGGTGGGGAAGGAGCCATGCCTGATACCCAGATTTCTGGCTGAGACAACGAGACTTGTGCCTCACTCCAGCTCTTCGCACGGTTTAGAGAGGAGATGAGGAGAGTCCCTGTGTCAGACAGTGGGTGAAAAGCCCAGGTGGAACAAACGTCTACTCACCCGAATTCCACCCATCCCAACTGTGAACCCTGTAGTTCCTCAATTCTAAGACACACATTATTTTTCTCCCACATTTTAACATCTCTGAAATCAGAATGTTTTAAAATTGATGGTGGCATAGTTTAATAGGCATTGTTCTTTCTTAGGGGTACATAGGACAATGGTACATCTTACAATGCATGACACCTTGGGTTTGATAAAATATGATAATGTCTATCAATCTTAGAAGAAAATAGTATGTGAATGTCTTATTTTAGGACTTAAATCCTACCTAGCTCTAAAAAGATCTAAAGTAGCCCTTATTTATTTTATTTGAGTCAGTTTCATTGTGTCTCCCAGGCTGGAGTACCATGGCATGATGGCATGATGGCTGGAGTGCCATGATGGCTGGAGTGCCATGATGGCTCACCGCAGCCTCGACCTCCCTAGCTCAGGTGATCCTCCCACCTCAGCCTCCTGAGTATCCGAAATTACACATACATGCCGCTGTACCCAGCTGATTTTTTTTATTTTTTGTAGAGACGAGGTCTTGCTATGTTGCCCAGGCTGGTCTCAAACTCCTGGGTTTAAGTAATCCTCCTGCTTTGGTGCTGGGATTATAGACATAAGCCACCATACCTAGCCTGAAGTATCCTTTAAAAGTAAAGCTCATAGGACAAGATAATTTCTGTAAAAAGACAAAAACTACTCCCCAAAACAGGTATTGAAAAGAAGCCCTAGCATACCCTTCTCTGCTGTGGGCTGTGTTTACCCTGGGGAAGGAAACAAGGTAAGATAAGCTTCTAGGGACTCACTGAAACCAGGTCCAGGAAACAGAATCATTAATTTTAAAATACAATTTTAAAAATTACAATAAAATTGACTGAATTTCAGACAGTACAGAGATGTGTGGCCTGGAAGTTTCAGGAAATACATCTTTTAAAAAGAGTGGATTTGGTAGGGCCTTAAGTTCCACAGCCAGCTTCCCGTGAAGAATATGGTGACCAGGACGAGGCCTGTGAAGGTCTTGCTGATATTGTTCAAGGATTCCATCGTCTTTACCTAAGAATCAATTACAATCAACCTGGTTTTATCTATATCTCCCTCTTCCTAGTTTTGTTTATTGGAAGTCAAGAATACTATGCCAATGTAACCATGACTATTTTGGGAGACTGGCACACACACTCTCTCTTTTTTTTGGAGTCAGGGTCTCACTCTTTGGCAAGGCTAGAGTGCAGCGGCATGATCACAGCTCACCCCAGTCTTAACCTCTTGGGCTCAGGCAATCCTTCTTCCTCAGCCTCCCAAGTAGCTGGTACTATAGGCAGGTACCACCACACCTGGCTAATTTTTTAAATTTGTTGCCCAGGTTGATCTTGAACTCTTAGATTCAAGCAATCTACTCACCCTGGCCTCACTAAGTGCTGGGATTCCAGGCATGAACCACTGTACTCAGCCGGTACTCCCTTTTGTTGATGATGGTGATAGGGTACACTATCATCATATTAAGTATGCTTTCTCCTTTTCATGTTAACTAATGCAGTTCCAAAGATGGACCTTAGAAATAAAGTCTTTAGAATTGACAAGAAAACTCAAAAAGACTTGAAACCAGGTCCAGGAAACAGAATCATTAATTTTAAAATGACAATTTAAAAAATTACAATAAAATTGACTGAATTTCAGACAGCACAGAGATGTGTGACCTGGAAGTCTCAGGAAATGCATCTTTTAAAAAAAGTGGAGGATGTCCCTTTACCCTGCATCCACAAAAAGAGAGACTGTTCTGTTGTAAAACCCTTTTTTTTTTTTGAGTGGGAAGTAGTTTTTATGGAAATCATCTCCATTGTCCAGGCTGGAGTGTAGTAGCTTGATCATGGCTCACCACAGCCTCGATTTCCTGGGCTCAGGCAATCCTTCTACCTCAGTCTCTCAAGTAACTGGGACTATAGGTGCATGCCACCAAGCCCAGCTAATTTTTTGTAGAGATGAGGTCTTGCTATGTTGCCCAGGCTGGTCTCAAACTCTTGGCCTCAGGCAGTCCTCCCTCCACTGTCTCTGAAAGCACTGGGATTACAAGTATGAGCCACTGTGCTCAGCCTCTTTCCAAAATTCTGATATGACAATGTATTTAATTGAGACCTTTCACCAGAATATCAATCTTGTTTTCCTGTGTAACATGGAGACTTATATGACTATTAGGACTGTGATCACCTTGCCCTGGTCTCATAATATAATTCTGGTCTGGGATGTATAATTTGGAAATTATTGCTATGTTCTGTGAAAATAACCTCACAAAAGTAATCAGGATCTGAATTTCATACTCAATAATTTGACACTCTGGTAATAATGCAATTATTCCCGTGTTCCCACACAGTGTAAATAGATGTAAGCTTACATGCATGATGGAAAATATAAACCTGCATCTCTAAGGCCAGGCACAGTGGCTCAAGACTGTAATCTCAGCACTTTGGGAGGCCGAGGAGAGAGGACTGCCTGAGGCCAGGGGTTCAAGACCAGCATGGGCAACTTGGCGAGACCATGCTCTACAATAAAACAAAAAATTAACTAGGTGTGGTAGCGCGTGCCTGTAGTTTCAGTTACTTGGAAGGCTGAGGTGAAAGGATCACCTGAGCCCAGCAGGTCAAGGCTGCAGTGGCCGTGAGTATGCCACCACACTCCAGCCTGGGTGACAGAGACGCCAACTCAGAAAAACAAAACAAAAAAACCCCTGCTTCTCTGTTAAAAAAAAAAAAAGAGGCTCACAGTGGCTCATGCTTGTAATTTTAGCACTTTGGGAGGCCAAGGCAGGAGGATTGCTTGAGCCCATATAGTAAGACCTTATCTCTACCAAAAAAAAAAACTTTCTGTGAGTGGTGGCACACACCTGTAGTCCCAGCAACTTGGGAGGCTGAGACAGGAGGATTGCCTGAGCCCAGGAGGTTGAGGCTGCAGTGAGCCATGTTTGTGCCACTGCACTCCAGCCTGGACAACAGAATGAAACCCTGACAAAAACAAACAAACAAACAAAAAAACAGCATTTCTAAAAATGTCTTTTGTGTAAAACTTATAGAATTTGAGAGTATTTTGATATAATAGGACATTCAGTATAATTTTAAAATATTTTAAATAATTGTGAAGATTTATCATCACCATACAATTGCTTTAATGATATACTCATTTCATATAATTTATTTAATTTGGAATTCTGAGTAAAGAAACAAACCTCTCATTATCATGCATGCATAGAAAAATGTAATCTGTTTTACCAAAATTCGCTTTGCAATATGACAAAGAACAAAAGTGGAGTATGTCTTCATGGTAACACTACCTCCATCCCCAAATAGCCAGGAAAGCACAAAATAGCAGCACCTCTGGAAAGCAGCTGGGACCAAGGTCCTTCAGGACTCAAGGGAAGGAGCTGATCTGTTCTCTCCAGTGTCCACTCACTTCTAGACATTTAGCCAAGAAGAAACTTTCAGAGATCATCTAGTCCAACCATCACACCTACAGCTGGGGAAACTGAGGCCAAGGGCAGAAGTGACTTACCAAGTTCACCCAAGTTATTGACCAGGAATAAAATTCCCCAAACCTCGAGATTAGAAGCAAACTTGGTGGCAAAGGTGGGGTAGAGTGTGGCTTTTATACTTGTGGCAGTGGCAAACAGCATCTGACAGTGGAAAACAAGGCAGAAAAACTGAAGAGCTTATAACAGTAATAATGGGCATTAAGCCTAAGACATGAATCTCAGTCATTACAAAAAGGTCTTGATAAATTTATCCTCCATTTTTTTTCAAAAGAGAAAAGTACACAATATGTCTTAGAATGGTTTCTATCAAGAATGCTTAAGACACATAGAAAGGATTGTATTCAAAGGTGTCAGCTCCAGGTATCTGGAAAGTTAATTCCCATGGAATGCCTTCATGTCCAACACACATTTGTTTTTTCAAAAATAGGTAAAGTCTGTTTTTGAGATACACACACATTTTATAGACAATAAAGCTAATACTTTGATTTTTGAGGGCTAAAATAACTTGGATACAGATGACAACTTATCTAAATGACCTGAAATAAAAATGACTAACTACAAACAAGCCCTGAGAACACACAGTACTTAAGCATCCCTAATCACCATTCCCAAGGCCACATGCATATCAACAACACCTTATCAAGCCCAATGATGTTATGGGAGTCCAAAGACAGGCAGACAACATGGATAAGAATTTATTACTCCAGCATGAAGTATCAAGAATGTTAGCTTTGCTAATCTCCATTCGGGGATCCGAAGAGTTTTCCCTCCCCTCCTCCCTCATCCCCAGCTCATCTTTTCTTCCTAGCAACAAAACAAGGGAGAGGTAAGTCTGTGGTAAGACTCTGTTTTGCTTTCCAGGCCTTCCTTTTATCCTCTGTCATGCTCCCTTCCTCCAGCATCTCCACGAAGAACACAGTTCCTGAAGGTCCTCCCAGGCCATCTCATCCCAGCGTCCTGGTTGCTTCAGGTGAGCAGGCCTAGCTCTTCACACACACCTTCTTGGGACAGTGCCTAGTACACTGTCCACCCTCTAGGTATCCTCCTTGGGGACCGGGATTCCTGTCTCGGCTGTTACATTCTGCGCTGTCATTTTAACGACTTCTACATGGTTTAAAGGAAAGAACAGGAGCTTTGGTGCCAGAAAATCCTGGGTTGGATCTCAGCTCTAGCACCCAAATGGAGCTC